>WNWK01005411.1:70000-121409 GCA_009830355.1 Cherax destructor
CGCACCACACACGCACCACACACGCACCACACACGCACCACACACGCACCACACACGCACCACACACGCACCACACACGCACCACACACACGCACACACACCACACACACCACCACACACGCCACAACGCACACACACCGCACACACACACGCACCACACACGACACAAACGCACCACACACACGCACCACACACGGACCACACACACGCACACACGCACACGCACCACACACACGCACCACACACCACCACACGCACCACACACGCACCACACACCGCACCACACACGCACCACACACACGCACCACACACGCACCCACACGCACCCACACGCACCGCACACCGCACGCACACACGCACCGCACACGCACCGCACACGCACCGCACACACGCACCGCACCGCACCCACACGCACCACACACGCACCACACACGCACCACACACGCACCACACACGCACCACACACGCACCACACACGCACCACACACGCACCACACACGCACCACACACGCACCACACACCCACAACACACACACCCACAACACACACACCCACAACACACACACCCACAACACACACCCACAACACACACCCACAACACACACACACACCCACACACACACATACATATATATATATATATATATATATATATATATATATATATATATATATATATATATATATATATATATATATATATATATATATATATATGATGGAAAGCAAATCTTGTATGTACATTCGCTCGTAGTCTACGGGTGAATACATGTTCAGTACATACGCATATGCGCCCTCCACCCCCGGGTATACACATCGCTTGTGGGTACACACAACGTCCAAGGGTATGCACGCACATTCTCTACACATTCCTAGACATAAATTCAGATTGTGACATAGAACACGGAAATTCTGTGGCTTGTTCCTGGGTTGTGGCCCATTGGTTATTCGAAGTCGTTAAAAAAAATCTTAGCGGTCACTCTTGACTACGCTAAAGCCTAGTAATCTGTAAAGGTTTCTAAATTTGGAGAGCGTGCGTCTCTTGGTGCTTGTTAACTAGTCTGTGCCGCGCGCCTCCATCTTGTTTCTGGCGGATTCCTGAGACAGAAAAGTACTGGCCAAACATGAACCACTGTTACTGTCGCGGAGAGTAGTAGACACTCAGGCTATTGTCGCACGGCACGAACAACTGTCTCAGACTATTTTAGTGTAAGTAGTTTAGGCCTATACAGTCGTAAAATAATAAAATTGACACGTGCGTGCACGCGTTATTGTTTCAATTGATGCTTGTTTATTTAATTCTCCAGTTTACCGTATAAAGTGCATCGAATTAAGTTACTCTATTGCAGTATTTACTTGGGTTATCCAGTTAAATAATGCATTTTATCCAATATTCAGTCAGCAACGTTTATTGTTGGATTATACTGTAATGAGTGTTAGATTATGTAAGTTACTCTTAGGTCATGTGCTATTTCGGTAATTATCAATGATGTGTATTTACAACTCATACATTTGTTCCTTTTATATGTTGGTTTAACATAATGAAAGAAACACTACAGTAGTCCTATTGTCACATGGACTGAACACATCGATTCCAGGCTGAGGGGACTGATTACCTCAAACTCCTCCTTACCCATTTCTACTTTATATTGGACTGATGAAGCCACTGTGTGGCGAAACGTTTCCTTAATAAAGATTCCCATATGTTGCATAAGTGTCTCAGTCTTCATCCTCCTTTGTATGCTTTCAAGCGCATATATATCTGTTCTGTAATATGGCGACCAGAATTGTGCAGCATAATCTAAATTAGGCCTAACCAACAATACATAGAGTTGGAGAATAACCTGCAGACTTCTGTTAGTCATACTTCTTGATATGAAGCTAAGAATTCTATTCGCTTTATTTCAAATACCTACCGCACTGTCGTCTCGGCTTCAGATTACTGCTTACCAGAACTCCCAAATCTTTTTCACAATCAAGATCTTAAGATCAGCAATATTTAGTTTGAGTATCATGGTTATTTACCTTTCCAATGCTTAGAACTTTGCATTTGTCTATGTTAAACTGCATCTGCCATTTCACCGACCACTGCAAGTCTATTCAGATCTTCCTGGAGCACTAGTGCCCTTGTCAGAATGAATTCAATGGCCTATTTTGGTGTCATCGGCAAACTTTCTTATGTCGCTATTTATTCCCCCATCTATGTCGTTTATGTAGATTGTGAAAAAGGGGCCCAACACTGACCCCTGTGGAACACCGCTCGTGACGTTTCTCCACTCTGATTTCTCCCCATTTATGCAAACTCTGCTGCCTATTTGTCAAACATGCCTCTATCCAGGAAAAAAAATTCCCTATCTTTCCCTCTTTTGTTCTTATTCTTATCATTGGGTTTTACCCGTAAGGGACTCTACTCCTTACTCTTGTCCTGTTACTCTTCCGTCTTTCAGATACTCCTTGATCCACTGGAGCATTAATCTGCCTTTTAGTCCTGCCTGTTTATCAGATTTCTTGATTAGTGGCTTTTGTGATACTATATCAGATGTTTTCTTGCAGTCAGGGAAAATGAAATTTACATCCCTATTTTTCTGATTTTATATCTAATCGATTATAAAGCAGACTTGAAAGATAGGACTTCCTCTCCTTGAATACATAATGTTTGTTTAATAATTTTAACCAGTACCCTTTTACTAACACTTATAATAATTTCAATTTTCTTTTATGCATGTTAAAAGATACTTGCCTATAATTCAGTGCATCTTGCTGATCCCCTTTTTATATACGCATACCATATCTGTTTTCCGGTTTTCTGGTATTATTCTTCTAAATCAACTAGTTCAAGACCTTTACTATTTTGCTTTTAGACCCCACAGATATACTGCATGTGTGGTCCAATTGACTGTCAAGCTTCCTTAGTAATTTCACCACTTCTTTCTCTAGTATGATTGTCATCATCTAGCTCCTGCTTTCAGGTAGTTATACATTTTGTTCTGTGAAGACTAGTTAATCTGTGATTAGTTAAAGGTCTAAGTCGGACTGAAACGTTGAAAAAGGACATTTATTTGGAAAGTTGATATTTATTTGAAAAATACAGTACATGGCAGTTATATGACAAATAACTGATTTAATAGGAAATATGACTACCCTTTGTTTTTACATATAAGCATTGTTATGTGTTTTGGCATAAAATTGACCAATGTTGAACACATTTTGGCAAGTTATTCGTCATGGTACCAGGTTCTAATAGCAGCAATGAGCTTCTCCATAGTTGAACATTATTATTTTGCAATCCTGCGTTTGGTTATTGCCTATAGATTATTGGGTTGAGATCAGGAGAGTTTCCAGGTCAATTTAGAATGCTTAGCGCACTCTCTTCGAAGAATGTCAGTATTTTTCTGGAAGTGTGGCATGGAGCAAGATCCTGCTGGTAAATGCATTCTCCATCAGGAAAGTCTCTATCCACAATGGGAAGCAAATGCGTTGCCAGGATTGCCTTGTATTTCTCACTGATGCCTTTGATGAGTTTCGAGAGTTTCTACTCCCAGAGTCTGGCCATGGGGCAGGCTTGTCTGGTGCTAGCCTGGTCAATCAGGCTGTTGCTGCTGGAGGCCTGCTGCCCAACGGATCCATCACAGCCTAGTTGATCTGGCACCTGGTGAAGATACTTGTCCAGTTTTCTCTTGAAAATGTCTACACTTGTTCCATCGTCTACACTTGTTCATCGTTCCCTCAACAATAAGAAGCCATGCAGGGCCTTTAGCAGTAAAACTACCCCTAAACATCTTAGGTGGGTGTTTTGGCATTTGTTACCTTACCTTTGAACCTTTGAAGAGTTTCGAGAGTATCTACTCTCTGAGCCCGGCCATGGGCCAGGCTCGTCTGAATGTCTATTCTGAAAAGGTTTGCCTTTGCTCTGTCTATAACTGATCTGTACCCATGTACATATCGTCCATTCCTTATTATTGAGTACACACCGCACCCACTTTTTTCTTCATAGCAGCAGTCAATAATTGATTCTTTACTGGCTTTCTGATAGTTCTGCCAACTTCCAGGAGTCTGTCAAACAGTTGTAGAATCAGCATTTACACCAGCTGAAGCCAAATATCTCTGTTGATCTTTCCTAGTTTTCTTGGGATCCATCACACTATTTCATATGATAACCTTGTCATCGTGAAGTGTTGTCTTGTGTTTTCTTACACATCTTCCTCGACCCAGCGCTTCACAGTCACCAGTGTCATCAGCTCTTCAGAGTCTGACCAGTAGTCGACTTTGCTAGGCTCAAATTTTCAGCCATCCATCT
This sequence comes from Cherax destructor, assembly GCA_009830355.1. Classification (NCBI taxonomy): domain Eukaryota; kingdom Metazoa; phylum Arthropoda; class Malacostraca; order Decapoda; family Parastacidae; genus Cherax; species Cherax destructor. The sequence continues at coordinate 74,298 of WNWK01005411.1, forward strand.
GATACTCAAATCAGGATGTTTTTTTAAGAGCTTCAATACTTGCATGCTTCTTAGGTGTAATATCCACCATGAATTTTCAGCAGTAATCATGAAGGAGAGAATATTGCAAAACCACATTTACTCACAGCACGCTTGCTTCGTGGCCTGGAGGCTGAAGCTCTCACTTGACACAGCGAGGGTCCAGGTTCGACTTCTGGCGAGGGTAGAAACATTGGGCGTGTTTCTTTACACCGGGATGGGTCCTACACAGATGACAGCAAGGAAATGAGTGAGCTACTCAAGTCCCAGTATGACTTGGTTTTTAGCGAGCCGTCGCTAACCAGAATGAGAGTCGAAGACCTAAATGAATTTTTATGAGAGAGAGAATTTGGTACACACTCACCTATCTGATATTATCCTGACCCCGAATGACTTTGAAAAGGCGATAAATGACATGCCCATGCACTCCGCCCCAGGCCCAGACTCATGGAATTTCGTGTTCATCAAGAACTGCAAGAAGCCCCTATCACGTGCTTTTAACATCCTATGGAGAGGGAGCATGGACACTGGGGTTGTCTCGCAGTTACTAAAAACAACAGACATAGCCCCACTCCACAATGGGGGCAGTAAAGCAATAGCAAAGAACTACAGACCAGTAGCGCTAACGTCTCGTATCATAAAAATCTTTGTAAGAGTTCTAAGAAGCAAGATCGCCACTCATCTAGATATCCATCAGTTACACAACCCAGGGCACCATGGGTTTAGAGCAGGTTGCTCATGTCTGTCCCAACTACTGGACCACTACGACAAGGTCCTGGTTTCTCTGGAAGACAAACAGAATGCAGATGTAATATACACAGACTTTGCAAAAGCCTTTGACAAGTGTGACCATGGTGTAATAGCACACAAAATGCGTGATAAAGGAATAACAGGAAAAGTTGATAGATGGATCTATAATTTCCTAACAAATAGAACACAAAGAGTAGTAGTCAACAGAGTAAAGTCTGAGGTGGCTACGGTGAAAAGCTCTGTTCCACAAGGCACAGTACTCGCTCCCATCTTGTTCCTCATCCTCATATCAGACATAGACAGGGATATAAGCCACAGTGCCGTGTCTTCCTTTGCAGATGACACCCGAATCTTCATGACAGTGTCCTCCATTGAAGACACTGCAAGGCTCCAGGCGGACATCAACCAAATCTTTAAATGGGCTTGCAGAAAACAATATGAAGTTCAATGATGAGAAATTTCAATTACTCAGATATGGAAAACGTGAGGAAATTAAAATTTCATCGGAGTACAAAACTAATTCCAACCACACAATAGAGCGAAAAACTAACGTCAAAGACCTGGGAGTGATCATGTCAGAGGATCTCACCTTCAAGGACCATAACATTGTAACAATCGCATCTGCTAGGAAAATGACAGGATGGATAATAAGAACCTTCAAAACCAGGGATGCTAAGCCCCTGATGACACTCTTCAGGTCACTTGTTCTATCTAGGCTGGAATATTGCTGCATACTAACAGCACCTTTCAAGGCAGGTGAAATTGCTGACCTAGAAAATGTGCAGAGAACCTTCACGACACGCATAACTGTGATAAAACACTTCAATTACTGGGAATGCTTGAAGTTCCTAAACCTGTACTCTCTAGAATGCAGGTGGGAGAGATACATGATTATATACACTTGGAAAATCCTAGAGGGATTAGTACCAAACTTGATCACGAAAATCACTCCCTACGAAAGCAAAAGACTCGGCAGATGATGCAACATCCCCCCAATGAAAAGCAGGGGTGCCACTAGTATGTTAAGAGACAACGCACTAAGTGTCAGGGGCCCAAGACTCTTCAACTGCCTCCCATCATACATAAGGGGGATTACCAATAGATCCCCTGGCTGTCTTCAAGCAGGCACTGGACAGGCACCTAAAGTCGGTACCTGACCAGCCAGGCTGTGGTTCGTACGTTGGATTGCGTGCGGTCAGCAGTAACAGCCTGGTTGATCAGGCCCTGATCCACCATGAGGCCTGGTCACAGACCGTGCCGCGGGGTTGTTGACCCCCGGAACTCCAGGTTAGTAAAATGGGTACCTGGGAGTTAGTTGACTGGTGTGGGTCGCATCCTGGGACAAAACTGACCAATTTGCTTAAAATGCTCCGCATAACAAGCGACTTTCTATATACAGGTCGGCCATCACTATTCCGGCATCACTGGGACCTGTAGTGTGCCGGATTAGTGAGTTTGCCAGATTACAGAGTGGTTAGGTTAGAATACACTTAATTAACCTATCAATAGATGTTATGGGGCTATAGGACCCAACATGTATTGATGTATTTGAGTAGCAGTTGCTCATGAATACTTGATTATATTGAATTAATCAAAATTACTGCTTTAATGTCAAAAGGGCAGGCCACTCTTTAAGACTAAGAAGAAGCTGAGTTAAGTCTGATTTCTCATAGTCCCTGTTCACTCCTTTTGAACAAACCCACTTCTTAAACAGGAACAGTTTCTCATTCCCAAACTCAGTTAAGGTCTGCCCATCCCAAAATTTTTGACTTCTAAACTTTTGCCTATATTTCTCACGTATCATTTGGTATGCAAGCAATACTACCTCCTTTATTTTATCATAGTCAGAAAATTCTCCTCCCTCCAGAGTCTACTCTGGAATGCTTTACCTACAAGCTGCGTGCGAACTAGGGTGGCCCACTGCTGTTTGGGCCATCCTTGCTCCAAAGTAGTCTTCTCAAAAAAGGAAAAATATCTGTCTGGGTCACTCTTTGTAAACTTAGGGACAAAATGCGCAGCTTTAGTTATGTTAAAGTACTGCTCAGGCTCTTGTTCTAAACCTCCTAACCTTTGACTTACTCTCTCCTTAGCTTCTATTAATCTTCTTTCAGCCTCTAGCACAGCTAGCTTAAGTCTCGTCATCGTTTCCTTATCACCTGGAGTAGGTGATCCCTCATGGTCACTGTTAACAGGCATGTTTACTGATGAATTATTTACCTCCTCACTGAAGCCTGAAAAGTCTAAAGATTCAGCTTCTGACATAGTTTTTATCCTTAAACTCTTGCTTCCTTCTTACAATGTCAGTGGACAAATTTTCCTACAGGTACATACAATAACAAGTTCAATGTAAAATATGCACATATGACTTTACCATAACCACAAACAAAATGTGTTACTCAACCTTTATCCCCACTCTGGAGAAAAACAACCTCTAAACTAATATGTGAAAACAACCTTCCACTGACACCACCTTGGTAAATTTTATCCTACCAGAAACATACAACTGTTGTTACCCCATACCAGTACATATAGTTCAAAGAAAGTTTTGAGTTATTTTAACAGCCAAATAACTCTCCCGGTCAAGGCCCCCATGTTATGTTATTTTCCCTTTACTTTGATGTTATGGTTCCACTACATGTTCTAGCATGGGGCAGTAGCAACAGTAAGGTCTTATAGTCTAGGGTGATACTTACATTCATGATTAGCTGGGCCATCTCAGAAACTTTTCACCAGTCCTCTCAAAAGGTTTTAAACCACTATATATATATATATATATATATATATATATATATATATATATATATATATATATATAATATATATATATATATATAATATATATATATACATATAATATATATATATATATATATATATATATATATATATATATATATATATATATATATATAAATAAAATCTATTCAGAGAGGTATATACAAATCTTAATCATAACACCATCCCTCAGGCATCTCCAAACCACATGGTCAACCTCCACACTTAATACCCCCTTTTCTCATCATCACTCTTACCCTCAGTGTCTTGACACACTGTAACTCATAGGTTATGATGGCTGCTTCAAATTAACACATATATCTCTTACCTCTGGCACACCATTCTGCCCAGAAACATATCAACAAAGCCCAGTCTCTACCACCAGTTCTATCTTGCAGACATCTTGGAACAAGTGAGGAAGAAGGAGGGAGGGACTTAGCTAGCTCCTCCTACTCCAAACAAAAACAACAAAGAAAAGACTGTCGTCTTGCACAATCTACACATGTACCCACAATAACTGTCTTATCACACTTCTTATCTACCTTTCTACAAAGAGGAATCAACTTTATAAACTACTTATTTAAATGTGTGTGTGTTTGTTTGTGTGTGAAATACAACCTATTATATTGAGAAAATCAGACTTAACTCAGCTTCTTAGTCTTAAAGAGTGGCCTGCCCTTTTGACAATAAAGCAGTAATTTTGATTAATTAAATATAATTAGGTATTTATGAACAACTGCTACTCAAATACATCAATACATGTTGGGTCGTATAGCCCCATAACAATAGAGACTGTCTGCTACATCTTCCTCATTTTCATCACTGCTTTCTCCTCCACTGGCTTGCTGATGTGGATTTACAACCATCTGCACAATTTCTGAGTCAGTATAATGATGAAATTTGAGTCAGTATGATGATAAAATTTGAAATTATGATAGCCGAAATTAGTGCCGGATTACTGATGGAACTGGATAACTGACTGCCGGATTACTGATGGCCGACCTGTAATAGTATGTCACTGATGTCAGATAGACCTGTATACTTTGTACATGTACTTATAGAAATAAAGATATTATTATTACAGAATAACAGCTTTTGTAGCACTGACGAGAGTTGCAGAGTAACACCATAGCTGGATGGTTGCCAGGTGTTAGTAGTAAACTCTTGTGAAAATAAAAGACAAATTACATTAATTAAGCCAGAGACTAAGACATAGGAGATAATCACAAAATTTACTCCTGTCCCAATTAATTTACACACAGGAGACAAACTTACACTAGTAAGTTTGTCTCCTACGTGGGGGTTGTGTGTGTCCTGTCATTCTGCTAGTGCCTTTCCTTACTTCATCATTACCAATGGTCCTTCAGTCAGTTTCTGTGACTGTGGAGAACTTTTGATTTAGTTTTGTCATTTGATGCCATATCATTTATGAGGTGTGTTTTGGCTTTCATTCTTATACTCACATTTTCTTTCCTAGTTCTGGTTGTTTCCCCTCTCTTGTTATTTTATGTATTCCCTTACTTCCAAGCTGTCTGTCTTTCATCTCGCCTAAGTTATCAAGATAGTAAAGTAAGGGTGCGGATAATACCTATGGAGGAACAAGATGTTAGTAAACAGTCAGAACATTGGATAATAATAAAAACAAACCTCAATGGGTAGACTTACAAGATGTGATGCTGGTGATCATTTTGCTATTTCCCTACTTGTTGATTTATGGGGGGTGGGGTCATCGGCCCAGTTCCAGACAAGGTTTCCTGGTTGATGACGTGATCAGTTAGACTTTGTGCTAGCATTACGCACTCCAACATAGGCATCACACTTTAGCTGATTGGCAACTGACCTAAGACTTTTCCACTTTCCTCTTGAAGACAGATAGAGCTAGGAAGAAAGTGATGGACAGAATAGGCGTGTTGGAATAGGAGCTGGGGCGAGGGTAGAAGTGAGTGCTGTGGTAATGGTAGTGGAAGAAATGAATTAAGTGCTTAGTGGTGATTGTGTGGCTATTCTTATCTTAAGTTAGTTTCCAACAGCTTCACTTGATCTGTAGGGTGTTTATGATCATGCAAATAATGTGCACGAATTTATACTTTTTTTATACTCTTAAATCACTATGTTCACTTAAGCCAGGAACACTGCAGGAGGACTAATTGGCCTGTTTCTCCCTTTATACCAATTTTCATCTCTTCACCCTTTTTTATTCTCCTTGGTTCCCCTTTCCTCCTGGGCTCTTCTCTGCCCCTCACCCTGTACCGCTTCCCCAGTGAAATTTAAGCCGCCGCCTATAAATCAGGGTCCTGAGAGGAGGTCAAGTGTGAGGCGTGACATTTGCCAGGTGTGTTATAGGGTCACTGGAGGTCAGCCACAACCCTCACTGGTGCCTCTTACCTCGAATCCCTAGACCTCCACCCCCGGCTCCCATACTTCAAAAACCTACCCCTGGCACCTTTTACCCAACACCTATCCCCGGCTCTCTTATCCCTAACACCTATCCCCCCGACTCTTATCCCTAACACCTATCCCCGGCTCTCTTATCCCTAACACCTATCCCCTGCTATTTTACCCCTAACACTTATCCTCGACTGTCTTACCCCTAACACTTACCCTCGGCTCTTTTACCCCTACACTTATCCTCGGCTCTTACCCCTAACACTTATCCTCGGCTCTTACCCCTAACACTTATCCCTGGCTCCCGTATTCCTAACATTCCTTTCTTGGACACTTGTCTACCTCTGGTCCCAAATGTGCACTGCCATAACAACATACTGGAGTGAGAGATATGGGAGGAAGTGTAAAATAAACCCAGTGAGGAGCAGGGGTGCGGTGGGGACAATACGGGAGCACTGTATTAACATCCGGGGTCCCAGACTATTCAACATCTTACCAGAAGATATCCGAAACACAGCTGGAACCAGTGTAGAAGCCTTCAAGAGGAAACTGGACAAGTATCTTCACCAGGTGACACTCTTTTCAGGTTGCTTGTTCTATCTAGGCTGGAATATTGCCGCACACTAACTGCACCTTTCAAGTCAGGTGAAATTGCCGAACTAGAAAATGTGCAGAGAACCTTCACGGCACGCATAACTGCGATAAACCACTTCATTTACTGTGAACGCTTGAAGTTCCTAAACCTGTACTCCCTAGAACGCAGGCGGGAGAGATACATTATTATATACACTTGGAAAATCCTAGAGGGATTATTACCAAACTTGCACACGAAAGTCACTCCCTACGAAAGCAAAAGACTCGGCAATCCCCCCAATGAAAAGCAGGGGTGCCAATAACACGTTGAGAGACAACACAATAAGTGTCAGGGGCCCAAGGCTGTTCAACTGCCTCCCAGCGTACATAAGGGGGATTACCAATAGACCCCTGGCTGTCTTCAAGCAGGCACTGGACAGGCACTTAAAGTCGGTACCTGACCAGCCGGGCTGTGGTTCGTACGTCGGACTGCGTGCGGCCAGCAGTAACAGCCTGGTTGATCAGGCTCTGATCCACCATGAGGCCTGGTCACAGACCGGGCCGCCTCCAGCAGCAACAGCCTGGTTGACCAGGCAAGCATCAGACGAGCCTGGCCCATGGCCGGGCTCAGAGAGTAGAGAAACTCGAAACTCTTCAAAGGTATATCAAAGGTAAGGTACCTGTAGTGTGTTCCGAGGGTCAACGTCCCCTAGCAGCTCGGTCCCCGATCAAGCCTCCCGGTGGATCTAGACTGATTATCCAGGCTGTTACTGCTGGCCGGGTCCAGTCCAGTGTGCGAACTACAGCCCGGCTGATCAGGAACTGACTTTAGAAACATATCCAGTCCCTCTTGAAGACAGCAAATGGTCTACTGGTAATCCCTATTATGTATGATGGGAAGGTGTTCAATAATCTTGGGGTCCCTTACACTTAATGTGCCGTCTGTGTACTCATGGCACCTCTGCTCTTTATTGGGGTATTTTGTACCGTCTGCCTAGCCTCTTGCTTTCGTAGGGAGTGAGTCTTTTGTGGAGATTTTTTTATTACTCCCTCTAGTATTTTCCAGGTGTAAATTATGTATTTTATTCCACAAACCTCTGGCTGTCTTCAAGAGGGACCTGGACAATTTCTTCAAATGAAGGCCCGACCACCCGGGCTGTGGTTCGCAAGTTGAACTGCGTGCGCCCAGCAGTAACAGCCTGGTTGATCAGGCCTTGATCCTCCAGGAGGCCTGGTCTGGGACCGGGCCGCAGGGCCATTGATGCTCGGTTACTTTTCTTGTATCAAAATAGTAAAAATGGGCTTTCTTATAACTCCACCACCAAGCATTGAGGACACGGCCAGTGTGTGGATGATCAGTGAGGAAGGCTGTTAAACTTGCGGGCTTGGTGAAGGGTTACTTCTAGCGAAATATAGAGGTTTGTTTCTGGTGTTCAGAAAGACTACGACATTTGGAGAGGAAATTGTTACTCTATCCTAACTCTCCTCATATCAGACATAGACAGAGATGTAAACCATAGCACTGTATCATCCTTTGCAGATGATACTAGGATCTGCATGAGGACACGGCAAATCTCCAAGAAGATATAAACCAAGTTTTCCAATGGGCAACAGAGAACAATTTGATGTTCAGTGAAGACAAATTCCAACTACTCCGTTATGGAAAACTGGAGGAAATAATAGCTAGGACTGAGTATATTACAAACTCTAATTACACAATAGAGCGGAAAAGTAATGTGAAGGACCTGGGTGTGGTAATGTCCGAAGACCTCACCTTCAAGGACCACAACAATGCCACTATCACATCTGCGAGGAAACTGCTAGGATGGATAATGAGAACATTCAAGACAAGAGATGCTAAGCCAATGATGATCCTTTTTAAATCACTTGTTCTCTCTAGGCTAGAATACTGCTGTACATTAACATCCCCATTCAAGGCAGGTGAAATTGCAGAGCTAGAGAATGTACAGAGAAACTTTACTGCACGTATAAGTTCCATCAAACACCTTAACTACTGGGAACGCCTGGAAGCACTAGACTTATATTCACTGGAGCGCAGGCGAGAGAGATATTTCATAATCTACACCTGGAAGATTCTGGAGGGACTGGTTCCTAATATGCACACAGAAATCACCATGCGAAAGCAAAAGACTTGGCAGACGGTGCAACGTACCCCCAGTGAAAAGTAGGGGCACCACTGGTACACTAAGAGAAAACACAATAAGTGTCCGGGGCCCAAGACTTCAACAGCCTCTCACCAGCCATAAGGGGCATTACCAGTAGACCTCTGGTTGTCTTCAAGAGGGAGCTGGACAGATACCTAAAGTCAGTACCAGATCAGCCGGGATGTGGTTCGTGCGTTGGACTACGTGCAGCCAGCAGTAACAGCCTCGTTGATCTGGCCCTGATCCACCGGGAGGCCGGGTCATAGACCGGGCCGCGGGGACGTCGATCCCCGGAATACCCTCCAGGTAGACTCCAGGTATCTATGACAGCTCCCGTTGTTATTGTACCTTAACTAACTATGGCAGTCCCCGTTGTTACTCTGCCCTAACTAGCTATGTCAGTCACCGTTGTTACCCTACCCTAACTAGTTCTGACGGTCCCTGTTGTTACCCTACCCTAACTAGTTCTGACGGTCCTTGTTACCCTACCCTAACTAGTTCTGACGGTCCCTGTTGTTACCCTACCCTAACTAGTTTTGACAGTCCCTGTTGTTACCCTACCCTAACTAGTTCTGACGGTCCCTGTTGTTACCCTACCCTAACTAGTTCTGACAGTCCCTGTTACCCTACCCTAACTAGTTCTGACAGTCCCTGTTACCCTACCCTAACTAGTTCTGACAGTCCCTGTTACCCTACCCTAACTAGTTCTGACGGTCCCTGTTGTTACCATACCCTAACTAGTTCTGACGGTCCCTGTTGTTACCCTACCCTAACTAGTTCTGACGGTCCCTGTTGTTACCCTACCCTAACTAGTTCTGACGGTCCCTGTTGTTACCCTACCCTAACTAGTTCTGACAGTCCCTGTTGTTACCCTACCCTAACTAGTTCTGACAGTCCCTGTTGTTACCCTACCCTAACTAGTTTTGACAGTCCCTGTTGTTACCCTACCCTAACTAGTTCTGACGGTCCCTGTTGTTACCCTACCCTAACTAGTTCTGACAGTCCCTGTTGTTACCCTACCCTAACTAGTTCTGACGGTCCCTGTTGTTACCCTACCCTAACTAGTTCTGACGGTCCCTGTTGTTACCCTACCTAACTAGTTCTGACAGTCCCTGTTGTTACCCTACCCTAACTAGTTCTGACGGTCCCTGTTGTTACCCTACCCTAACTAGTTCTGACAGTCCCTGTTGTTACCCTACCCTAACTAGTTCTGACGGTCCCTGTTGTTACCCTACCCTAACTAGTTCTGACAGTCCCTGTTGTTACCCTACCCTAACTAGTTCTGACGGTCCCTGTTGTTACCCTACCCTAACTAGTTCTGACGGTCCCTGTTGTTACCCTACCCTAACTAGTTCTGACAGTCCCTGTTGTTACCCTACCCTAACTAGTTCTGACAGTCCCTGTTGTTACCCTACCCTAACTAGTTCTGACGGTCCCTGTTGTTACCCTACCCTAACTGGCCATGGTGGTATCCGTTACTCTTCACCATAAGAGTCTCGGAGAAGGAACTCTACAGATTCCTCAAAATAGTTCCTAGCCTGCGGCTAGATCATCTGCCGTCAACTAGGGAACCTCTAGCCTGCGGCTAGGTCACCTGCCATCAACTAGGGAACCTCTAGCCTGCACCTAGGTCATCTGCCGTCAACTAGGGAAGCTCTAGCCTGCGGCTAGGTCACCTGCCATCAACTAGGGAACCTCTAGCCTGCGGCTAGGTCACCTGCCATCAACTAGGGAACCTCTAGCCTGCGGCTAGGTCACCTGCCATCAACTAGGGAACCTCTAGCCTGCGGCTAGGTCACCTGCCATCAACTAGGGAACCTCTAGCCTGCGGCTAGGTCACCTGCCATCAACTAGGGAACATCTAGCCTGCGGCTAGGTCACCTGCCATCAACTAGGGAACCTCTAGCCTGCGGCTAGGTCACCTGCCATCAACTAGGGAACCTCTAGCCTGCGGCTAGGTCACCTGCCATCAACTAGGGAACCTCTAGCCTGCACCTAGGTCATCTGCCGTCAACTAGGGAAGCTCTAGCCTGCGGCTAGGTCACCTGCCATCAACTAGGGAACCTCTAGCCTGCGGCTAGGTCACCTGCCATCAACTAGGGAACCTCTAGCCTGCGGCTAGGTCACCTGCCATCAACTAGGGAACCTCTAGCCTGCACCTAGGTCATCTGCCGTCAACTAGGGAAGCTATAGCCTGCGGCTAGGTCACCTGCCGTCAACTAGGGAAGCTCTAGCCTGCGGCTAGGTCACCTGCCATCAACTAGGGAACCTCTAGCCTGCGGCTAGATCATCTGCCGTCAACAACTAGGGAACCTCTATCCTGCGGCTAGGTCACCTGCCGTCAAATAGGGAACCTCTAGCCTGCGGCTAGGTCATCTGCCGTCAACAACTAGAGAACCTCTAGCCTGCGGCTAGGTCACCTGCCGTCAACTAGGGAAGCTCTAGCCTGCAGCTAGGTCATCTGCCGTCAACTAGGGAACTTCTAGCCTGCGGCTATGTCAGCTGCCGTCAACTAGGGAACCTCTAGCCTGCGGCTAGGTCATCTGCTGTCAACAACTAGGGAGCCTCTAGCCTGCGGCTACGTCAGCTGCCGTCAACTAGGGAACCTCTAGCCTGCGGCTAGGTCACCTGCCGTCAACTAGGGATCCTCTAGCCTGCGGCTAAGTCATCTGCCGTCAACAACTAGGGAACCTCTAGCCTGCGGCTACGTCAGCTGCCGTCGCACCTACTGGAGCTAATTACCTTGTGACGTTTTAATTGTGTACTGAGTAGGGATAGGACGATTCCATTTTTTATTTTTTTTGCTGATGCTGATACCCAATGTTAAAGCCGATATCGATACCGATATTGGCTTTAAATTGATACCCACCGGTACCCATACTTTGGTATGGCTCTAGTACTGAGATTTAACCCTTAGGAATACTGTACTTATCTCGCTGTTTTTGCAGGTTCTTAAAACCGCAGAGCGGAATACTGTGCTTGGTACATCTGTTTCAGCTACCGCGGGCACCTGACAAGGGTTATGGGGTGGGGTCCGCGACAGAGCCTGTAATTGTTCCGGTATCGCCACGAAGCTCGTTATCATTTTCCTGAAGTTCATAATACTTTTTTTTTATTAAACAGTATTGGATTAATGAGCAGTGAGCTGCTAGCCTATGATAGTGGGAATCAAAGCAAGTTATACGTATTTCCATGTCTTTCCATTACGGGAATAGGACAGGGAAACATTGCCAACCTTTGCTTCCGCCACATCACCTGCAACTTCTTCCCCTATAGCGTGAGTACCTAAATGGTTTCTACCTAGGGGCGCCGTAGGCACAATAAGAGAACATTGTGTCAACATCAACACTATTCAGGAGGTCCAAAACTATTCTGGTGACATCTGTACCACTCTTCTTGCCCAGACTTAGTATGGGGACATAGAAACTATTCTTTGGGAGGCCTAACACCACTTGGTGGATCTAGACTTTACTCTTGCAGCCTCAGTGCCACTTTCAAGGCAGCAGACATCATTGCCAACACCCCTACACCAGACAGCACACACATGAGTCAGACAGCATCCTGACCTATGTCTGAAAACACCCTAACCTATATTTACAAGAGAATATCAGAAACACTGCTGGGACAAATGTGGAAGTCTTCAAGAGGAAACCAGACATGTATTTTCACCAAGTGGTAGTTCAACCAGGCTGTAATGGATATGTGGGCCAATGGGCCGCCAGCAGCACCAGCGTGCTTGATCAGAAAAGCGCCAGACAAGCCTGACCCAGGGAGGGTCTCATGGAGTAGAACTTTCGAAACTTATCAAGGGTATATAAGAACATAAGAAAGAAGGAACACTGCAGCAGGCCTACTGGCCCATGCGAGGCAGGTCCAATTCTCCCACCGACTTAAGCCAATGCCTTGACCTGGTCAGGTCAGTCACATTCACTTAAGGGAGGCATCTGACCTAGTAGCACAAGCTAGTCAGGTCCAACTCACACCCACTCATGTATTTATCCAACCTATTTTTAAAACTACACAACGTCTTAGCTTCTATGACGGTACTCGGGAGTTTGCTCCACTCATCCACAACTCTCTTACCAAACCAGTGCTTTCTTAAATCCTTCCTGAATCTGAATTTTTCCAATTTAAAACCATTGCTGCGAGTCCTGTCAATACTAGATATTTTTAGCACGCTATTTAGAAACTATGGGCGCCAGTTGGATCTGCCTGCACTGTACCTCCCCCTAGTCTATGTCCCTTCATTTGTCAATGGATTAAGCCCGTGTTAAAGATGGAGAAAGTACCACCAGTAAATATAGTAGAGCTTAGTTAAGTGTACCATGCCTCGCTGGTGTGTGTGTGTGTGTGTGTGTACTCACCTAATTGTGGTTGCAGGGGTCGAGACTCGGCTCCTGGTCCCGCCTCTTCGCTGTCCGCTACTGGGTCTCTGCTCTCTCTGCTCCATGAGCTTTATCATACCTTGTCTTAAAACTATGTATGGTTCCCGCCTCCACTATATCGTTCGCTAGACTATTCCACTTCCTAACTACTCTATGGCTGAAGAATTGCTTCCTGACATCCCTTTGACTCACCTGAGTCTTCAGCTTCCAGTTGTGTCCCCTTGTTTCTGTGTTCCCTCTCTGGAACATCCTGTCACTATCTACCTTGTCGATTCCCCGCAGTATTTTGTATGTCGTTATCATGTCTCCTCAAACCCTTCTGTCTCCAGTGTTGTTAGTCCTATTTCCCTCGACCTTTCCTCATAGGACAGTCCCCTGAGTTGTGGAACTAACCTTGTCGCAAACCTTTGCACTTTCTCTAATTTCTTGACGTGCTTGACCAGGTGTGGGTGCTGCATACTCTCTAGTATGGGCCTGACGTACACGGTGTACAGTGTACTCACCTAATTGTGGTTGCAGGGGTCGAGACTCAGCTCCTGGCCCCGTGTATACCGTGTATAGTGTGTGTGTGTATGTGTCAGTGTCACTGTCAGTGTCAGGAGTCCTCGTATCTCTGCTGCCTTGCTGTGGTCCCCTGTAGTGTATTGTCTCAAGGGTCCTCGGGTCTACTGCTCTGCAGGAGTCCCTGTGCAGGGGTAATTGAAGGTGCGGTAGCGGGTTCAGTGAGGCCTGCAAACGGTGGGTACTAAAAACAGTGTGTAACCTCGGCACTTGTTTGTATCGGTGTCACCTGATCCAGGCGCACTTGTGGTCTCTGGCACTTAGGTGGCTTGGTGTCATACCACTTCTATCATCGCTTATGACAGGATTTAGCAATATTTACAGCAAGCAGCACAGTGTTAGGCGGTGACAGCTTCCTGGAGGAAGAATTGTATTTTATATATTTAGGTGCTTTAAGGAGGGTACGTAAGCTTCAGGTGGTCTGCCCCACCTGTGTTGGCAGCAGTCACTTAGCCAGCTGGTGTGGTGACAACACGCCTCTCTACCCTCCTCACTCCACCATCACTCCAACATTCGTCATACAAAGGAATGTTCAAAGGCTGGCATTAGGCCTACAGGCCCTTGTGTAGCAGGTCCTGACCACGCCCCTTCAGTTACACTTTATTATAGCACTGTGCGAAGTATTAGCTCTTTCAACACGTCGGCCATTTCCCACCGAGGTAGGGTGGCCCAAAAGGAAAAACGAAAGTTTCTCCTTTTACATTTAGTAATATATACAGGAGAAGGGTTACTAGCCCCTTGCTCCCGGAATTTTAGTCGCCTCTTACGATATATATATATATATATATATATATATATATATATATATATATATATATATATATATATATATATATATATATATATATATATTATTTATATATATATATATATATATATATATTATTTATATATATATATATTTATATATATATATATATATATATATATTATTTATATATATATATATATATATATATTTATATATATATATATATATATATATATATTATTTATATATATATATATATATATATTATTTATATATATATATATATATATATATTATTATTATATATATATATATATATATATTATTTATATATATATATATATATATTATTTATATATATATATATATATATATTTATATATATATATATACATATATATATTTATTATATTTATATATATATATATATAATATATATATTTATTATATTTATATATATATATATATATATATATATATATATATATATATATTTATTATATTATATATATATATATATATATATATATATTTATTATATTATATATATATATACATATATATATTTATATATATATATATATATTTATATATATATATACATATATATATTTATATATATATATATATTTATATATATATATATATATATATATATATATATATATATATACATATATATATTTATATATATATATATATACATATATATATTTATATATATATATATATATATATATATATATATATATATATATATATATATATATATATATATATATATATATATATATATATATATATATATATATTATATATATGCGCCGAATAGGTAAAATTGGTCAGTTAGCAAGAACTCGTTTAAAATTAAGTCCTTTCTAAAAAATTCTCTTATACGTTTAAAGGTATATATTTTTCATTTATGTTAATGTAAAAATTAATAATTTTATTCCAGAAGAATCTTAGAAAACTTACCTAACCGTATTATAACAAGCGCAATTTAATTTAGCCTAATCCAACTAAATATATTTTAGATAAGTTTACAATAATTTAATAATAAACACAATGAAAGATATTTTTCGTTAGGTTCAGAATGTTTTTTGCGAAATTATTGCATACAAAAATTTTCGCTTGTCTTATTCGGCAAGAAGAGCGTTGCTATTTAAGCCAAAATCGCAAGTTTTACCCATTCGGCACGACATATATATAATGTATCTGAATTTAACTTGTGCTGAAGCTAATAAAAGATCCCACGTATGATTTTGTTCAACTTCAAATTCTTTAGTAAATAAAAGTTAGCGAATTTATCTGGCAAGAACAACGAATTGTGAAGGCTCGTTGATGTTCAGGCATATTGTAGCATTTGACCACAATAATTTGGCACTACTGATTGAGATGGGGCTAATAGAGCGATAATTCTTTTGAGTGATATTCAGCCTAGTATCATTGGGGTCAAATTTATTCAGAGATTGGTTACACTATTCATTTATTAGTTCATTTTTTTACGTGACGCACTAAAATGGTGCAGACCGTCCTGAATAAAGTATGGTGTAAGCTCTCGTGCAGTATACACGCATCCCTATTGGTTACAGAGCTTCAGAAGGCTGATATGGGGTCCTGTGTTCACATTTTTTGTAAACGACGTAGATCAAGGTAGAAAACGCGATGTAAGTTCACTGATGACACAGAAATAGGTCAGTAAGGAAATTCATAGGATGACTCGAGTGAGCTCCTAGAAACCTTTGATAAGATGCTTGGTTGTGAGACGGGGATAGATGGAGCCTAGTGGGTAAGAAAATAACACAGGCACCTACAAACTGAATTTAGGACAGTGCATGCGCGTTGGAAACAAATGCCATAAGAACCAGAAGACTGCAGTATGCCTACTGTTAAATTTTTGTTTTTAAAGCAACCCAAATTATTTGTCTTGCGCAATGATACTTGGCAGTTTCTTCCTCTTGTCTGATGACGACAGACCAGTGTTTCGGGTATAATATCTGAATCTAACTTTGTCCCATTGACAGTATATCCATTGTTCAAAGTGCTGCCTTGGTTAAATATTTTCAACATCTTCTTCGATATCGTCTTTGTTTGTCTTCCATCTGCACACAACATTTATATTCCTCCCCATCGTACATCTTTTTAGGGAATGTAAATTAAGTGTTTTTAATTCATCTTCGTAAGAAAGATTACTAATGTGTTCCAGTGTAGTGCAGTGAAATAGGGAGACCAGAAACTGCACTTTATAAATAATATGTCTTCGCTAACAACAACCTTGAAACTTGTGTACTTCTAGTTCATGCCATAACGTCAAGCAATCTATTACGTTCATGCTCTGGTGCTTTAGCTTCTGCTAACCAGAACTCCTTAAGTCTTTCGCAAACGGTTAAGTTGTGTCGTGATATCGAGAAGTAAAAGTAAGAAAAGCTTGAAGGTTATATTATAACTATACATGTCGTTCATGTAGATATTATTCTCTCTTGATGTCCGAATTATGACCAAATATACGCACTTTTCATTCTCTGTATTCGGTAGCTCATTAATAGTTTTAATTACCTTCATGTACTTGCATAAGCAAATATTTTGAAAGAACAATGACAAACATATAAAACAGGTGTCCAGGCGGCCTTGTGTGACAAACCCCGCAACCCGACACTGGTCAGGGCAGGCGGGTGGGCAGACAGGTGTGTCTCCTTGACACCTGTCACTACAGCCAGCTGTGTTGGAGTAGGGGAGGGGGGAAGGTTGCAGTCACTCAGAATACACCCCTCGGCTGGAAAATGGCTCAGGCTAAGTGTAATAAGGTGTGTGTTCATTTGTTTTCTCTTATGAAAATTGTTACTTTTGTAAAGCAAAGTAATATAGAAAAGGACTAAAGCACAGACAACTACATGAACAGTGATCCAGACAAACCAATTGGAAATTGCAAGCTCGTTTTCAGGAGCAGTGCAATGAATATAATGGAATGTGGAATGTCGGTAGTAGTCAAGAAGGCCAGCTCAAAGCGGCACCTGCCTGTCTCCAGTGTGTATCCAGGAGGACAGTTGTCCAGGAATGTTATAAGAAAAATTAGAAAAACGGCTAAGCCCGTAAACCTCATGAAAACTATACTAATTGAGCTTATAGACATAATACGTGACATGAATCATTAATTGTTCACCGTTTATACAAGCTGTGATGGTTCTTTGTACGTTTTCCAGCTTAGCAATTTCGCCTGTCTTGAAGGGGGCCGTTAGTACGAGTGACCTGAGAAGTGTCATCATTGCCTTGTCATCTCTTGTTCTGAAAGTTCTAGTTATCCAACCTGTCATTTTTCTTGCACTTATGATAATAACATTATTGTGCTACTTGAACATATTGAGATCTGACACCTGACATTATCACCCCAAGTTCTCAAAGTTGACCTGCATTCTGTTGAGTGGTTTGTCTTGCACCCTCATCTTCTTTTTATATCTTCCTTTCTTCGCTGACAACTGAAATTTGCCCTTTTTGAACATAATATTGTTGTCAATACCCGACTTTGAGGTAATAACATTACCTGAACTTTCTTTTAAAGGGCAAAATAAGGCTAATGCTACGAAATCTAATAATGGAATGACTACTGAGAACTTTCAAAACAAACGAAATATTAGGAATGGTGCCACTGCTCTCGGGGTTTCGTTCAGTGTTGACACCTCCATACAGGAGAGATCAGATACAGATCATTTGCGGCTCATTAATGTGAACACCTCAAAATCCTAAATATGTACTCTCTGGAATATATATAATGTCGTGCCGAATAGGTAAAACTTGCGATTTTGGCTTAAATAGCAACGCTCTTCTTGCTGAATAAGGCAAGTGAAAATTTGTGTATGCAATAATTTTGCAAAAATAATTCTGAACGTAACAAAAAAAAGCATTTCATTGTGTTTAGTATTAAATTATTGTAAACTTATCAAAAATATATTTAGTTGGATTAGGCTAAATTAAATTGCGATTGTTATAATAAGGTTAGGTAAGTTTTTTAGGTTCTTTTGGTACAGAATTATTAATTTTTATATTAACATGAATGAAAAAAATGTATCTTTAAATGTGTAAGAGAAAATTTTAGAAAGGACTTAATTTTAAACGAGTTCTTGCTAATTGACCAGTTTTACCTATTCGGCACGACATATATGTAATGTGTGTGCTTGCTTGGTAATATACATGGAAGATACTTGAGGGCCTAGTCTCAGATTGCCATAATGTACTGGAGTGAAAGATATGGGAGTAAATGTAAAATACATGCAGTGAGTAATCAAGGGTAGCCGTGGGGACACTACTATTAAACTTCTTACTAGAATATATCACAAGCACTGCCACCACAAGTGAAGTAGTTTTCAAGAAATTTGACACATACCTCCAAGTGTTGGATCAACCAGGCTGTGATGGATACGTGGGGTAACAGGCCGTCAGCAATAATAGCTTGGTTGATCATGCAAGCACGAGACAAGCCCGGCCCAGGGCCGGGATTGAGAGAAAATAAAAAACCCATCAACGCCTGGGGAGGTTTTTGACAAATCATGGGTAAATTAATCTTGGCTTTTGTTTCGCTAATTTTACGTCAACCTAAATTTACATACATTTAACATCCAATATCCAAATCACATAAACGAGGAAGAGAGTAATGGCGGAAGAGGGTTTTTTTCATCAGGAAGTAGGAAAGCGTTTCCTGACGTGGGTCTTTGTTGGAAGAGTAAACATTTATGATCAACTTTTCTGACATAATTCGTTAGATAGCAAACGCTCTCGCTACTACCCAACAGCTACTCCGAGCTATAGGGACATAAATGATTCTGTTAGGCTCCATGTGAAAAACCTTACGGTCCACCTTAAGTATAGAGAGAGAGAGACTTGTATGTGTCTGTATTCACCTGTTTCTCGTTGTAGTTGTCCAGTCACAGCTCCTGGCCCCGCCTCTTCGCTGGTCGCTACTAGGTCCACTCTCTCCCTGCTCCAAGATATTTATCGTACCTCTTCTTAAAGTTATGTATGGATCCTTCATCCACTACATCACTCTCTAGATTGTTCCACTTCCTGACAACTCTATGACTGGAGAAATACTTCCTAACATCCCTGTGACTCATCCGGGTTTTCCACTTCCAGTTGTGTGTGTGAATGATGCAGAGTTAAGGGTAATAAAAAGCTTAAAAATGTATATACCTGGAGAGGGTTTCGGGGGTCAACGCCCCCGCGACCCGGTCTGTTTATTAATAATAATGAACGGGCAGTTTAGTGTGAAAAATTCATAGGTTTGGGTCCATGCAGGACCATTATCAAGTCACAAGGACTATTAGTTACCTGTGGCGTATTCTAAGTGTTTTTCTCTTTTAGTGTTCCAATCTGTGACCGCTGGTAGCAATAAGCTGTTTCAAAGAAAGTACATAATCACTGGTAAATCGAGAACAGTCGTAATCGTGAAAGTGGCTACGTGTATGTGAATGTACTGCAGTGGTGTGTCAGGACTGTTAATGTGATGCAGTGGAAGCATTCTGAATTGCTTGTGTACAGGTGGCGCTGTGTGCATAGGAAGGCGAGGCCAGAGGGAACGCATGGGACAGACGCTCATTATACACACAGCTGTTCTAACACAAGGTGGATTATCATGATGGTATGTGGGGGCAGAGGGGAGAGTTAAAATGGACGAGGTGAGAGAATAGAAGGCATTGAAGAGAGTACTTTAGGTACTTTTAAATTAAGTTGGATAGGTACCTGAGTAGGAGTGTATATCAGTGGTAGACTGTTATTAAGTCATAATATGCGCTTTATGGTAATGAATTGAGAAGACTTTTCGTCCACCAGGGACTACCATTTGATCAAAGTCCTTGCTGGACGAAACTTTCTCCTTTAAATTCCATTAACCACATATTGTATCCTATTAGCATGAGTAGAAGCGGTTGGGTGAGAGTAAAACCTGCCGAACATAGACCGTAAGATGGTGAGGGTGAGATGTGGAGAGAGGGGAAGGATGGCAAGGGAGAGTTTGTAGGTGAGCATGATAGGACAAGTATCACAACTCTGTAATTCACTGTTACAAAATGGTAGTCGGCACTTGTCCTTGGTATTCATATTGTAGTGGTGCTAACATGTCTCGCCCCTCATATTTGTATTGTGGTGGTGGTGCTAACGTTTCTCACCTCGTGTTTGTATTGTGGTGGTAGTTCTAACACATCTCGCCCCTCGTCTGTATTGTAGTGGTTCTAACGTTAGTTAAAATTGTATCATATTTTTTATTCTTGTAATATTTACAAATTGGGGAGGCTGGGTCTGAGACCGAGTCGCGGGGACGATGATGCTCCGAAACCAGAGATTTTCATTAATGTGCAAAATTAAGAGTTAATTATTGGAAAGAAACGAAATTTCAGTGAAGCAGATCTTGTATGTAAAGTAAAAGGACACAATTGGGTTGAGCAAATATTCTGTTAGTGGGATGGATTGTGAAGGACCTGCCTAGTATGGGCCAACAGGCCTGCTGCAGTGTTCCTCCTTTCTTATGTTCTCTTAATTGCAACTAATGTGACATTTTATTGTGGCAACGTTTCGCTCTCCAGGAGCTTTCTCAAGCCGTTACAAGCGATAAATGGACATAGTTGGTATATATATACTGTCAAGGTGAGGTGAAAACACTAGTGGTGTTAGAAATAGTAGTGATATAAGTAGTATTAGTAGTAGTAGTAGTAGTAGTAGAAGTAATACAATAGGTAGTACAATCAATATGCACGTGAGTAAAGGTGATAAAACAAATACTTGGGTAGTATAACAATAGGTTAGACAAATATTTCTGCTGGAGGTTGAAATATAAAAGGCCAGTAGTTCCACATCTACGATGTGCTAAACTAACAGGAGAGACTATGTGATGGTAGGGTTTACTGTTTTCAGGAGGATTCTTGCTAAGACTTCAGAGATGGTGAAGCTGCCTTTGTTTTGTTTAATTGTGTTAGAAACAGAGATAAGTGCTGATTCAAGGCATTTTCGACTACGGAAATTAGTTTCTTTGATTACTAGTCGGGCGTCTTTGAATTTCATGAGATGATTGTTGGAATTTCGTGTTGTACGCAGGCGTTGTTCAGGTTATCGTTTCTGCATGCATTCATGTGTTCATTGATGCAGAAACGATAACCTGAACAACGCCTGCGTACAACACCGAAATTCCAACAATCATCTCATGAAATTCAAAGACGCCCGACTAGTAATCAAGAAACTAATTTCCGTATCAGATGCCTTGAATCAGCATATCTCTGTTTCTAAACATAAACATAAACAAAGGCTTCATCTCTGAAGTCTAGCAAGAATCCTCCTGAACAGTAAACCTCCATCCATAGTCTCTCCTGTTAGTTTAGCACATCGTAGATGTGGACACTCCTGACCATATTTCAGGCCTCCAGCGAAATATTTGTCTAACCTTTGTTATACTACCCAAGTATTTGTTTTATCACCTTTTACTCCGTGCATATTGTTGCTACCTTGACCATTGTATCTTCACTACTACTACTACTACTAATACTACTTATATCACTACTATTTCTACACCACTAGTGTTACCTCACTTGAAGTATATATTACAACTATGTCCATTTATCGCTGTGGCTGCAAGCTCCTGGAGAAACATTCTACAATAAAATGTCACATTAGTTGCAATTGTCCTTTACTTTACATTTTGTCGGTAATTCTACCAATATTATTACAGATCTTGTATGATGTTCTGCTAACTACATATTGTAACGCAGTGAGGCGTAGGAACCCACATGGCTAGCCATAGGTTTAAATTTCACCCGTCCTGTGACCTGGTTTGTATATTTCGACCGCTAAGTGAGGTAGTCTTACTCTTGCGTCTTCTGAGGGTCACGTTTAGTTTAAATATACGGACCATGCTTGCTCTATGTGGGTTATTACGTCTCATTGACTAGTGGTTATTATTATTTCCCCTCCCCCAAAAAAAAAAAATGCACAAATGTCAAAGGTACGCAAGTTTTGAGACTTGAAGAGATAGTAATAAAACAACTGTGCATATAGCCAACACCTTGTTCACCATCACCACACCGTGTTCTCCACTCCGGCATCACCGTTTTCTTTTTTCCATGCCCCTGCCACTCCCTGCTTCACTTACTGATGCCCAATGATTTTTTCCCCGCTACTCCCGTAGCTCTCTATTTTGACCCTCTAATGGAGTTGTGGAACACTATAGTGTCATTGAAGCGAGAACTTTGGATAGTTTCAAAAAACAGGTTGGAAACAAATGGATTGGCAAAAATTGCCAAGATACGTTAGGGAAATGTTCAGAAAACATGATGCTTCATATAATTACTAATAAAAAAGATAGGAATTGGTCACCTAACAAAGAGAGTGAAGAGTGACAAGTGACAAGCTCCCTATTTTGCTACACTAACAGCAGCCCCAGGAATAATACACAGGAGCTAAGATGAATTCCATGTGCAGAAAGTATAGATAGTTGCAGTAACTGATACCGGGTTTAAGCAGATGAATGCTACTTTTGCCACATACAAGGCTTTAAGTTCTTCCACACTGATAGGTCAACAGGAAGTGGTGGTGGAGTGGCCATGTATGTCACAGATAATGTAAACATTTTCTCGAGGGACGTGAAAAGCTGCAGCTGATCTACAGACTCCCAAACCTAGATGGGGAACATGGTAAGCTTCTGTGGGAGATTTTAATTTTAACCAAATTGATTGGAAGAATTTAACAGGAAATCTAGAGTCTAGCGACTCTAGATACGATCCAGGATTATTTTTTAACTATTTTGTGACAGAATCGACTAGAGGAAATAACCTGTTTGACTCGGTTCTTGGAAACAATGAATTTTTTGGAAAGCCGTCACAAATCACTCAATTTCAGTATATTATGGATCGGCTGCAGGGAAATCGGGCGACTCTGACTTGATTAGTTATTAAGGTACCTTTACCAAAGGTAAGGTAAAGGTACCTTAATAACTCTAATCAAGTCAGGGTCCCCGATTTCCCTGCAACCAACTTTTTGTTGCTAAGAAATTATCTCAGTGGACTGGTGTAACCTGAGAGGTGATTATCCTGTGGAGCAGGACTGATTACATCATTATTTTTACCTCCCCCACTACTATTGCTGCCTACAATACAGTCTCCTCTGCATTTGACTGATGAAGCCTATTGCGTAGGCGAAACGTTTCAACAAAAAAGATAACCCACTGTTGCACATGTGTCTTACAAACAGAGGGGAGAGAGGATGCGTTTATAAGTGAGCGTAGTGACACAGTCAGGTTAGGAATGTGGAAGTTGACTGTTCTGGTAGGCTAAGGATCACATTATACTGCTTATGCGTGTCTTTCCATCGCTTCGTTATTTTAGATACCATTTGGCTGCAGGAACAGCTGGATAGGTTGATGCAACAATCGGAGAAGTGGCAGATTCAGTTTATTGTAAACAAGTATAAGGTTCTGAGCCTGGAAAAATAGAATAACCCTGACATAGAATAAATAATGTAAATCTCGATCACTCTGAATTAAAGCCAATATAAGAACATAAGAACATAAGAACATAAGAAAGAAGGAACACTGCAGCAGGCCTACTGGCCCATGCGAGGCAGGTCCAAATCTCCCACCGACTTAAGCCAATGCCCCGACCCATCCAGGTCAGGTTACATTCACTTAAGGAAGGAGCACGGCATCTGACCTAGTAGCACAAACTAGTCGGTCCAACTCACACCCACCCCACCCACTCATATATTTATCCAGCCTATTTTTAAACTACACAACGTTTTAGCCTCTATAACTGTACTCGGGAGTTTGTTCCACTCATCGACAATTCTATTACCAAACCAATGCTTTCCTATATCCTTCCTGAATCTGAATTTATCCAACTTAAAGCCATTGCTGCGAGTCCTGTCAATACTAGATATTTTTAGCACGCTATTTACATCACCTTTATTTATTCCTGTTTTCCATTTATCACCTCAATCATATCCCCCTAATTCTACGCCTTTCTAGAGTGCAGATTCAGGGCCCTCAGTCTATCCTCATAGGGAAGATTTCTGATACATGGAATCAACTTAGTCATCCTCCTTGTACGTTTTCCAGAGCATTTATATCCATTCTGTAATACGGTGACCAAAACTGTGCAGCATAATCTAGATGAGGCCTCACCAAGGATATAAGAGTTGAAGAACAACCTGAGGACTCCTATTATTTATGCTTGATATGAAGCCAAATTCTGTTCGCTTTATTGCGAACACTTATGCACTGCTGTCTTGGTTTTAGATTACTGCTAACCAGAACTCCTAAATCCTTTTCGCAATCAGTAGTATTAAGATCTATATTATTTAGTTTATATGTGGCATGGTTATTGTCCTGTCCAATATTTAGAACTTTGCATTTATCTATATTAAACTGCATCTGCCACTTTTCCGACCACTGCATCAGTCTATTCAAATCTTCCTGGAGTGCTCTAATGTCCTCATTTGAATGAATTGGACGGCCTATTTTGGTGTCATCGGCAAACTTGCTTATGTCGCTATTTATTCCCTCATCTATGTCGTTTATGAGATTGTGAACAACAAGGGCCCAATACTGACCCCTGTGGAACACCGCTTGTGACACTTCCCACTCTGATTTCTCCCCATTTATGCAAACTCTCTGCTGCCTATTTGTCAACCATGCCTCTACCCAGGAAAAATTTCTCCTCCTATTCCGTGTGCCTTAATTTTCCTCAATAGTCTCTGATGTGGGACTCTATCAAAAGCCTTACTGAAGTCCATATACACAATATCATATTCATTACCATGATCTACCTCCTCAAACACCTTAGTGAAAAAGTTATTAAATTTGTAAGGCAGGAACCCCTTTTGTAAAACCGTGCTGAGATTCTTTGATTAATTTATGCTTTTCAAGATGGCTGCAGAATTGCCTCGGCAATTATTGATTCCATAAATTTTCCCACTATGGAGGTTAGGCTTATTGGTCTATAGTTCGAAGCTAAGGACCTGTCACCTGCTTTGAAAATAGGTATTACATTTGCCATTTTCCACTTATTTGGCACCATGCCAGTTTGCAGTGATATGTTGAAAAGATTAGCCAACGGGTTGCTAAGCTCCTCTTACATTCCTTTAGAACCCTTGCATACAGTTCATCAGGGCCTGGGGATTTGTTAGGTTTCAATTTATCTATTTGTCTAAGGACCATGTCACTTGTGACCCTAATCGTGCATAGTTTACTATCATCCTGTTCTACATAATTAATTATTTCTGGAATATCGCTAGTATCTTCCTGTGTAAAAACTGAGAGGAAGTAAGTGTTAAACATTCACACATTTCCTATCACTGTCGGTGAGCTGACCTGAGTGACTTTTGAGTGGGCCTATCTTGTCCCTAATCTTACTTCTTATACCTGAAAAATCCTTTTGGGTTGTCTTGATTCTCTCAACTTTAACCTCATAGTCTCTTTTTGCTTTTCTTATTCCCTTTTATTTCTCTCTTTAACTGAATATATTGATTACCTAATTGCCCTCTCCTCTTTGATTCGCCTATATATGCCTCTCTTTGACCAATGAGATGTTTTAATCTATTGTTCATCCATTTAGGATCATTTTTGTTTGATCTGATTTCCTATTAGGAACATAAGCTGTCTGAGCAGCTAGAACTATTCTCTGAAAACGTCATATTGGAATCACCACCTACCTGACCCACTGTCAGGTCATTCCAGTTCAGCCTACCCAGGTAATTTTCAGTCCTATGAAATCAGCCAGGAAGTCAGGGACAGAGACTTGATTTCCATTAGTAGGGTAATTCCATGATATATTAAAACTGAGTGATTTGTGATCACTTTCCCAAGCTCATCATTAACCTCAAGATTATTAACTAGCGTTTCCTGCTGGCAAGAACCAAGTCTAGCAGGTTATTTCCTCTAGTTGGTTCTGTCACCAACTGTTTCAAAAACAATCCTGAATCGTATCAAGAAAGTCACTTGACTCTAAATTTCCTGTCAAATTGCTCCAGTCAATTTGTCCAAAGTTGAAATCTCCCATTAGCACAACATTTTCATGTGTAGATGCCTTACGAATTTCATCCCATAGAAGTTTACTGCACTCCCTATCAAGATTTGGGGCCTGTAAATCACACCCAAAATAAGTTTTACACGGCCCTCAAGAAGCTGTAACCAAAGAGATTCAGTGGCTGACGCTTCTAATTTTATATCTTGTCTAACACAACACTTTAAATTGTCTCTGACGTAATCGCTACTCCACCACCCTTCCTGTTGACCCTATCAGTGTGGAATAATTTATAGCCTTGTATGTGACATTCAGAAGGCAACTCTCTATCTTTCAGATTGAGCCAGGTCTCTGTTATAGCAATAATATCTATGTTTCCTGCACTTGCAATTAATCTTAGCTCATCTATCTTATTTCTTACACTCCTGCTATTAGTATAGTAAACCTTAAGGGAGCTAGTCTCTTGTTTTCCCCTGCTGTCTCCCTTTGTTTGCTGTCCTGATCCATTGCCCTTATTTGTAACTTTATGATGAATGTCTTTTATACACTTACTGTTTTCAGCCCTAGTGTTGCAAACTGACTGTTTCCACACACACCCATACCTCTATCATCTATCAGTTTAAAATACTAGGCATGTCAGCAATGGCCCTCTCAATCGAGTTGGCAAGTGCTTCCACCCCTGTCCCAGAGAGATGTACCCCATCCCTTGCATACATATCATGTTTGCCATAAAAGTTGTCCCAGTTGTCAATGAATGGGATTGCAAGTTCCTTGCAGTATCTGTCTAGCCAGCAATTTGCACCAATTGCCCTAGACAACCATTCATTTCCCACTCCCCTTCTAGGCAAGATGCTACATATGATTGGGACCCCTCCTTGGACTTAATTAGCTCTATAGCTGACCTGTACTTATCTAGCAACTCTTTCTCCTACCCTTCCCAATATCATTTCCACCAGCACTGAGACAGATAATGGGCTTGTTCCCATTACCTGACATGATATTATCTAACCTGTTGACTATGTCTCCAACACCAGCTCCAGGAAGCACACCTCTCTCTCGCCCTCTTATTCCTATTACAGAAAGCACGGTCCATATATCTTACCTGCGAGTCACTACCACAAGAATTTGCTTACCTCTATTAGCAGGGAAGTAGTACCTTACCTTCACTGGCCTCTGGAGTACACTCATCCTGAAGAACAGAGAAGGATTTCCTACCTTCAAATCTTCTCTCTTAACTTTCCTTATTTTGATGTTCCTGCCATTACTGGGAACCACTTGCCACTTGTAGCAGGTGCTGGACTGCACCTCACTCCTAGTAGCCCTTTCCTCCTTCCCCACTTTACCCTCCTCGCAGGTAGTGGCAGACTGCACCTCACTACTGGTATCCCTTTTCCCCTCCACCACTCCAGCCACTTCATTCTCACTTCCAACGCCATAGAGGTGAACCTTCAGCCTCCTAAATTCCTCCTGGAGAAGCAGGAGCTCCCTCCTCAACACCCCAACCTCACGCTTTAAAACACTGCAGCAGCTAGCCGCACAGTTCTGCTCTCCAGATTACAGAATGGACATAAATGCGCTGGAAAACATACGGATGGATAAGGATGACTAAGTCGATCCCATGTATCATCTTTCCTAGGAGGATAGAGTGAGGGCGCTTCATCTGAGCTCTGGAAATGCGTACAGTTAGTGACTATGATTGAATTTTACTATTAAAAAACACTCCTCGAATAAATGAAGGTAATATAAATAATAAGCTGAAAACATCTAGTCAATACAGGTTTGTCAGGAAACAGGACAAGTGTTTCCTGACGCGGGTCTTGGTCATACGATGACCCGCAGCTGGAGCTTTTGGTCGTCTTATTAAAGCCTTCCGCTGGCTTACCAGTCCACCCCTTTAAAAATTATGCGTTTTGGTAATAGTTGTGGGTGAACATCGAGAAACGTTGGAGAGCTTTAAAGATAGGCCAGGTCAGTAAGCACCAGTGAGAGTTGGTAATTCATACCTGCAAATTGGTTAAAAAAGTCACGTGAGCAAACACTGGGACATATTTATTATAAAAAGTTTATCCTGGGATCAAATCGATCCCAGCACTGGTTTGGTAGAGTTGTGGATGAGTGGTACAAACTCCCGAGTACCGTCATAGAAGCGAAAATGTTCTGTAGTTTTAAAAATATGTTAGATAAATACATGAGTAGGTGTGGGTGGGTGAGTTGGACCTGACTAGCTTGTGCTAATACGTCTGATGCCGTGTTCCTTCCTTAAGTGGATGTGACCTGACCTGACTTGGTTGGGTCATTGGCTTAAGCCGGTGGGAGACTTGGACGTGCCTCGCTTGGGCCAGTAGGCCTACTGCAGTGTTTCTTTTTTCTTATGTTCTTAATCAAGGTTCCAGGATCGAAACGTTTTCTAATAAATGTCCTAGTGGTTGTTCACGTGTCTTTTTACAACAAATGTAGGTGAGTTAGACCTGCCTAGTATGAGCCAGTAGGCCTGCTTCAGTATTCTTTCATGGGTTTAGATACTGGTAAAATGCTTTTTTCGAGGAATTGGAGTTAGCCCTCCCACCTTTTCATTGCCATAACCAACTCACCTGGTCAGCTTTTGCAAGACTTTAGCCTTTTAAATTTTAATGAGGTTTTTAAGCGATGTTGAATATTTTAACTTGGCGTTATTTTATTTGTAATTTTGGGAACATTAAGTTTTCAGCTAAATTTAGAATACTGAATGCCCATTTATAGATTGCAATTAACTCTTCCTAGTTAACTTTCCTGTGTTCTTATTTTGTAATTTTAGTGAGAGCGCTGAGTGATCTAGCAGGTCCAAGAATTCTTCAAATCTAACAATTTCTAGTTAACTTGCACATTACCCGCCTCTCCCATTTGGCAGGGAGTCGGTTAGTCAGTTTAGATATGGAGGAAGATATAGCAAGATGGTGGCGATAGAGAGCAGGTGAGTGTGAGGGTAATGACAGTGGCGGCCAACCTATCATGGCGGCCATCTGGGAGAACGGCAGGTGGCAGCTGTGATATTCCTCCCTTCCCCTCATGCTCACACCTGCCTCCACAACTGTTGCTTGATCCAGCATCACAACAATGTTACACACCTGTCGTTGTCCTCACCTCATATGGACTCACTAATTTGTTTCCACTTTACTGCCTCGCACTAGTAATTTATCCTCGCCTCACACTGTTTCACACCTGTTGTTCTCACCTCACTTCATCACCTCACCTTCACTAATGGTGTCCTCACACTTGTCTGAGGCAGTGAGATGTGGGGGATAACTTGTGATCCTCACCACTCATTTAGAATCCACCATTAGCAACGGAAAAAGCTCCGTACCCCAAGGTACGGTTCTGGCTCCTTAATTGTTTATCCTTATAGCGGACATATATAAAAACAGTCGCCACAGTTTCGTATCATCATTTGAAGATATTAAAAAAATATCTCGGTATAAGACACGGAAAATTTGAAGATATAAGCACAGTCTCATTGAACAGTAGAGAATAAAATGACGTTCGGTGATGACAAGTTCGAACTGAAGAAAATAAATGGTATAAAATACCGATCTGTTTGTGACTTGATGAAGCCCACTGCGTGGGCGTAGCGTTGTCAATAAAGGATCACATTATACTGCTTAAGTGTTTATATTTCCACAAGTTCGAACTGCATAGATATGGAAAGAATATAGAACTCGAAGGGACATTGTATATAAAATGCATGGAGATCACCAAATAGAACAAAGGAACGTGAAGTACCTGCGAGTAGTACTGTCAGCCGACCTATCTTTTAAAGAACATAGGCAAATGTCATGAAAGTCAGGAAAATGACAGTGGGTAATAAGACCTTACCAGAATTAATACCAGTGGTGGCACAATTCAATTGGATGACTAAGACCCAAGAGCAAGTGTTTGGTATCTTTATTGTCGAAAAGTTTCTCCTACACAGTAGGCTTCTTCATTGCTATTCAGGGGTAACACCAGAAGCAGTGGAGATATAAAGATGTTTCAGACCATGAAGCTAACCTCTCGAAGCCGAGGTACTGACCACCTCAAAACTACCACTTCGAGAGTGATGGACTGATTACGTCATATTTAAGTCACTGCTACTGCTGTAACCTCTGTATCGGACTGAAGAAGCCTACTGTGGAGGCGAAACTTTTCGGCAATATACCAAACCGTTGCACATGTCTTAATCATCTACATGTGGGTATTATATACCGACGAGTATTGTTCAGTGTTGACATTTCTGCTCGGGGCGGAGATATCAGAACTGAAAAACATGGTGATATATACAAAATGTGGAAAAATACACTTATGTATAGTTCAGGACAGAGAGATTATTTATGGCCCACATAAAGTCAATAAAGCATTTAAATTACTGGAAACCCCTCTAAGGTTTAAATATATAACACTGGAACGGAGAGAGAGAGATGTGCGTGTTAGATACTTGAGGGGCTAGTCCGAAATCTGCACACTCATAAAATACTGGAGTGAGAGATTTGGGAGAAAATGTAAAATAAACTCAGTGAAAAGCATAATAATAGAACACTATATCCATATCCGTGGTTCCAGAGTATTCAACCTTTTACCAGAAGATATGAAAATCACTGTTGGAACAAGTGTAGAAGTTGTATTAATGGTAGAATTACCGACGATATCTTAGGTAAAAGGACATATGTGTAGCTAATTTGACATAAAGAATGAACACTGCAGGCCTACTGGCCCATGCGAGGCAGGTTCAAGTCACCTACCGGCTTATGCCACTGACCCAACCTAGTCACATCCACTTAAGGGAGGAGCACGGCATCAGACCTAGCACAAGCTAGTCTGGTCAAACTCTCATCCACCCACACCCACTCATATATTTATCTAACCTATTTTTAAAGCTACACAACGTTTTAGCTTCTATGACGGTACTCGGGAGTTTGTTCCACTCATCCACAACTCTATTCCCAAACCAGTGCTTTCCTATATCCTTCCTGAATCTGATTTTTTCCAATTTAAAACTATTGCTGCGAGTCCTGTCTTGGCCAGATATTTTTAACACTTTATTTACATTCTCTTTATTTATTTATTCCTGTTTTCCATTTATACACCTCAGTTATATCCCTCCCAATTCTACGCCTTTCTAGAGATTGCAGATTCAGGGCCCTCAGTCTATCCTCATAGGGAAGATTTCTGATACACGGGATCAACTTTGTCATCCTCCTTTATACGTTTTCTTAGCAATGTTTCATTCTTCAGGGACTGTCAAGACAAGAGAAACAAATACAAGGACGCAGAGTATATATAAGCAACAACGTAAGGTTAAAGAGCACTAGGCTCTTTAACCTTACGTTTTTGCCCTACTGGCTCATGGTACAGGTGGTGGTAGTAGTAGCAGAAGTGGAGGCAACTCTTGATTGCTGTGTGATGGCAGGGTTAAGAGTTTTAAGGAGAACTCTTGCTAATACTTCAGAGATGATGTGTCGTGGAAGGGAGGGCTCTTGATGAGAGATATGGTTGCAATTGATACACCTGGAAACACTTGACTTGTACTCACTGGAGCGCAGGCAAGAAAGATATATCATAATCTACACCTGGAAAATTCTTGAGGGACTGGTTCCTAATCTGCAGACAGAAATCACTCCCTACGAAAGCAAAAGACTTGGCAGGCGATACAACATACCCCCAGTGAAAAGTAAGGGCGCCACTGGTACACTAAGAAAACTCAATAAATGTCCGGGCCCCAAGACTGTTCAACAGCCTCCCACCAGCTATAAGGGGCATTACCAGTAGACCCCTAGTTGTCTTTAAGAGGGAGCTGGACAGATACCTAAAGTCGGTGCCGGATCAGCCGGGCTGTGGTTCGTAGGTTGGACTACGTGCGGCCAGCAGTAACAGCCTGGTTGATTAGGCCCTGATCCACCGGGAGGCCTGGTCTTGGACCGAGCCGCGGGGACGTTGATCCCCGGAATACCCTCCAGGTGGGTAGACCTTACTGCTCTGCCACGAACGCCGATACAGAGTTCTCTTATTGTGCCCACAGCGTACTTACATTACACTGAGTTTATTTTGCACTTCCCTCATATCCCTCACTCCAGTATGTTGTTATGGCAGTGTGCACATCTCAGCTTCTTGTTGTTATGGCAGTGTGCACATCTCAGGTTCTTGTGGACAATACACTTGATAGATCTCACCTTCTCCCTTTGCATAATACATGATAGATCTCATGTTCTCCGTGTGTGTGTGTGTGATAGACGCCGGAGATCACGTGTTCTCCTTGTATATGATACTCCAGAGATCTGATATTCTCCCTGTTTATGATACGCCAGAGATCTGATATTCTCCCTGTTTATGATACGCTTAGCTGTTTCTCTCTCCCTTCTCGTAGGACAGTCATATCACCCGATGTGCCAACTCCAGCTTGTGTAATGGAACATACATATAGAAAGAAATATACATAACTTTTGTTTCCACTGTATTTTTTATACAAAACAGGTAGCAGCACGCTGCTGATATGTCCAGTTTTGTTTAATAAAAAAAAAGTCACGTGGTGCTTTGGTAACGGTCTCCTGGGTACCATGGCTGGGCAGGTGGTGGGTACGAGTAGTGTTATAAGGGATTTTGGGGGAGGATGGATGGGTGGTAGGGGTCCCCCGACACACGGTGGGAAGGTGTTGGTGTTACAAACGTGGCTGCCAGGACAGGTACAGATGCCGTGGGAAAGATGTACGCAAGAAGGGAGGTTGTACGCTCCTTGTTTGACAAGTCAGACCGGGTTATATAAGCAGCCAGTTATATAACGATGTTGCTACAGGGTTATATATGCTGGTATATACAGAGTTCATAATATTTGTTTAACAGATTAAAGTATTATTGTCATATGTGCAACACTTGGGTATTTTTATTGTGGAAAAGTTTCGCCACACATTGGCTTTATCAGTCAGTACAGAGAAAAATAGTGAATATCAGGAGTTTGAGGTAATCAGTCCCTCAGCCTGGAGTCGAAACGTTTCCACAATAGATACCTAAGTGTTGCATATGTGTCTAATTTATCAACTTGTCTGTTCTCTGAACCATTTATCTACTCTGGCATTATTATACTAGTGCATTATAAGTAATGACCCGCGTACATTCAATAGCTAGCCTTTACCCCTAACTAACCTTGGAAGCACTTGACTTGTACTCGTTGGAACGCAGGCGAGACAGATATATCATAATCTACACTTGGAAAATCCTAGAAGGAATGGTCCTGAATCTTCACACAGAAATCACTCCCTACGAAAGTAAAAGACTGGGCAGGCGGTGCCTCCCACCATGCATAAGGGGAATTACCAATATGCCCCTGGCTACCTTCAAGAGGAAGCTGGACAGATACTTAAAGTCGGTGCCGGATTGGCCGGGCTGTGGTTCGTACGTTGGACTACGTGCAGCCAGCAGTAACAGCCTGGTCGATCAGGCCCTGATCCACCGGGAGGCCTGGTCGTGGACCGGGCCGCTGGGACGTTGATCCTCGGAATACCTTCCAGGTAGATACGGAGCGAGAGAAGAAAGCTGACCTGTAGGGCTATAGAGATAGTGAGGAACATAAGAGAGGAACACTGCAGCAGGCCTGTTGGCCCATACTAGGCAGGAAGGATGGGAAGAAATATAAGTCCATAAGAATGTTGGAACACTGCAACCTTCGCCCATTTCAAGCAAGTCTTTCTCAAATCTCGCCATTCCCACCCACATTTATCAAACCTATTCCTAAAGCTACTCAAAAAAAAAAAAAATGGCTTTAATAACCCGTCAAGGGTGGAAACTTTGGGCATGTTTCCTGCTGCCCCTGTTCACTTAGCAGTAAGTTAGTAAACCATACCACGGGCAGAGATAGAACTCGCTATCAGTCATAAAACTCCAGACCGACGCGCTAGCCATTGGGCCAGCTGAGTTCTATCCCCGCCCGTGGTATGGTTTGTTTGCAATCGTGTCATTACGATTTCGTGAGTCATTAAGTTGGTACTTGGGTGTTAGTCGACTGTAGTTGATCGCATCCCGGGGAGTGGTAGTATACCTTAGATAGGGCTGGGCTTTGAAATAAGCTGGGGTAGGATAACAGCTCTTAGCCTGTAAAATTGATTTGTGTAAAAAAAAATCGTATATTTGTCTAATCTATATTAAAGCAGATTGTTCCCTTCATCCATAAACTCTATTGATGAATTAGACACGTATGCAACATTTGGATATCTTGTAGACGTTTCGCCATCCCATGGCTTTATCAGTACAATACATGGACATAATAGAAATATATACAGTAAAAGTGGAAGATAAGGTAATCAGTCCCTCAGCCTATGAGCAGACGATGAGCGCCGTAGTCTTGAAGGACTCTTAAGTACAGACAGGAAGAGTGGTGCTTATATATAGCGAGTCAGGAGGTGTAGCAGAAGGCATTGTCACTGGTAGGAGGAACTCCCCAGTGGTTGTAGGTCATGCCCAAGAGTTGGGCCAGGAGTTAGCAAGTAGGTTGTGGTGATGACCTGTATCAAACTATTCAGGAACCGGTACTTTCTACATCCTTTCTAAATCTAAATTTATCTTATTTAAATCCACTTTTTCGAGTTATTTTCTGATTTGATACACCCGGTACTTTATTTATATCGCATTTGTTTATGCGTATCTTACACTTGTTTATCTCAATATCTGGTTTAAAAAGACACTTGAGGAAACACTAGGACATAGAAAACGTTTCGGTTT
This sequence comes from Cherax destructor, assembly GCA_009830355.1. NCBI lineage: Eukaryota > Metazoa > Arthropoda > Malacostraca > Decapoda > Parastacidae > Cherax > Cherax destructor. The sequence continues at coordinate 109,369 of WNWK01005411.1, forward strand.
TGGGACATTTATCACTTCTAACATACAGAGGTTGAAAATCACAGTATATATAGGCAGAAGTGATCAAGGTCCCAGGACCAAAACGTTTTCTAATAAATATATCCTAGTGTTTGCTCAAGTGTCTTTTTTTAAACCAGTTTGTCAGTATCACTTACCAAGGTTAATACCATCTCAATATCTCTCCTCATTTTACGCTTATGAAGAAAGTGTAGGTTTAGGGCTCTCAATCCTTGTATGAGAGATTCTTATTCAGTGGATTAATTTTGTCATCCTTCACTGTATGTTTTCCAATGAATTTATATTCATTCATGTATCTTCCCTATGAGGATAGACTGAGGACCCTGAGTCTGCACTCTCTAGAAAGACGTAGAATTAGGGGGATATGGTTGAGGCGTATAAATGGAAAACAGGTATAAATAAAGGGAATGTAAATAGTGTGCTAAAAATATCTAGCCTAGACAGGACTCGCAGCAATGGTTTTAAGTTGGAAAAATTCAGATTCAAGAAGGATATAGAAAAGCACTGGTTTGGTAATAGAGTTGTGGATGAGTGGAACAAACTCTCGAGCACAGTTATAGAGGCTAAAATGTTGTGTAGTTTTAAAAATAGGTTAGGTAAACATGTGAGTTGGTGAGAGTTGGACCTGACTAGCTTGTGCTACTAGGTCAGATGCCGTTCTCCTTCCTTAAGTGAATGTGACCTGACCTGACTAGATAAGGACATTGGCTTAAGCCAGTAGGAAACTTGGACTTACCTCGCATGGACCAGTAGGCCTGCTGCAGTGTTCCCTCTTTCTTATGTTCTTAACACCCTCCAGGTTGTCTACCTACTATCAGACAGGTATACACCCAGCACAGCTGCATAATCTACCTGACTGAGGAAAACAAGAGGATTAGTAGTAATCCTCCTGTTGAGAGTCCTCAAGCCAAGAGGGGAACCTGGACAGTGGCTGTAATGCATGGGACAAAGTTGAGGATCAAGAGGACAGATGGAGAGGTAGAATCAACGAAGATCCAGGAAACTGTTGTGGAAACATCAAACCGATTCTCTGTGTTACCCGATTAATGAGAGTCGTCTACTGGGAACATCACGACGAACGACACCAAGGTAGGTAAGAACATTGTTCTTGTTGGGGATAGTCAGATTAGGTACATGGATAGAGCCTTCTGCTTGAAAGATAGAAGTAGGAGACAGAGGGTTTGCTTTCCTGGGGCTGGGATGGAGGATATTGTTAGCCGTCTGGACGACATCATGAGAGGTAATGGGAGCAATCTAATTATCTGTCTCAGTGCTGGAGGCAACGATGTTGGAAGACATAGGAGTGAGGACCTGACTAGCAGGTATAGGTCAGCAATAGACATAATTAGGAAGAAGGGTGGGAACCCTGTCATATGTGGTATTTTGCCAAGGAGGGGAGTTGGAAATGAATGGTTGTCCAGGGCAATTGGTATCAATTGCTGGCTGAACAAATACTGTAAGGAAAATGCAGTAACATTCATTGACAACTGGGACCTCTTCTATGGCAGAAATGACATGTATGCCAGGGATGGGGTTCACTTATCTTGGTCTGGGGTGGGGGCACTGGCAACTGCAGTGGAGGGAGCTGTTAGGGCTTTAAACTAGTAAAAGTTAGTTGTATGGGTTTTGGGGGAAAAACAGTGAAGTCCCAGTGTAGTAATATTATGAGTTCTAGGGGACTTAGTAATAGGCAGAATAATGTGGATACTGGAAAGCCAGTGGCATTAGATGACAAGGACAGTAATAGGTATAATGGAAAAACAAAAATGAGCAGGAAGGGTAAAGAGAAAGGAGGGTCTATAAATATATATTATAGTAATTGTCGTAGTGCTAGGAATAAGATGGACGAGTTGAGATTAGTTGCTAGTGCAGGTAACATTGATGTATTTGCCATAACTGAGACGTGGTTTAATTCGAAAGATCGGGACATGCCTGCTGAATATCACATTCAGGGTTTTAAATTGTTCCAAGTAGACAGAAGTATCGGGAAGGGGGGTGGGGTGGCACTCTATGTCCGTGATCATTTAAATTGTTGCATAAAAACGGGTATAAAGTATGAAATAATACATATAGAGTCTGGATAGAATTTTCAGAGGGGTGTGAAAAAATGATTTTAGGCGTGATATATCGTCCTCCAAACTTAGATAGGGAACAAGGGAGACTACTTTGGAGGAAATTGTTAAGGCCACAAGGCACGATAACGTAGAAATTCTAGGGGACTTTAGCTTTAGTCAGATTGATTGAAATTTCTTGACAGGGAATTTAGAATCTAACAACTTTTTAGAAGTAGTTCAGGATTGTTTTTTTGAAGCAGTTTGTGACAGAATCTACAAGGGGAAATAACCTACTTGACTTGGTTCTGGCAAACAAGGAAACCCTTGTTAATAATTTAGAAAGTACCGAGGAACTGGGCACAAGCGACCACAAGTCAATTACCTTTAGCATTGAATGGATGTATGATAGTAGGGATAATTCAGTAACGATCCCAGATTTTCGCTTAGCAGATTATAATGGGCTTAGAGAACACTTATCAACTGTGGACTGGGGTAACAAAGAGGGCTATCAATATGACAGCTTTCTTAACACTATACAGGCTGCCAAAAGAACATTTATCCCATATAAAGAAATTAGATCAAGTAGAAATGACCCGAAATGGATGAATGATAGGCTCAAATATCTTTTAGGGCAGAAGAAAGGAATTTATAGGCGCATAAATAGAGGTGAGGGTCATCTTATAAATCAGTATACCGACATTAAGCGGGATGTTAAAAAGGGTATAAGACCGACTGAAACAAAATAAATCGCCGGGTCCTGATGAGCTTTTTGCAAGGGTTCTTAAGGAATGCGAAATGGAACTCTGTGAACCATTATCTAACATTTTTTAATTTATCTCTTCAAACTAGTTCCCCTAGAATTCATAACATGACTACACTGTGAATTCACTGGTTTTCCCCCATAATCCATACCACTAAACTAGAGTTTAAAGCCCTAACAGCTCCCTCCACTGCAGTTGCCAGTGCCCTCACCCCAGACCTAGATAAGGGAACCCCATCCCTGGCATACATGTCATTTCTGCCATAGAAGAGGTCCCAGTTGTCAATGAATGTTACTGCATTTTCCTTACAATATTTGTCCAGCCAGCAATTGACACCAATTGCCCTGGACAACCATTCATTTACAACTCCTCTCCTTGGTAAAATACCACATATGACAGGGTTCCCACCCTTCTTCCTAATTCTGTCTATTGCTGACCTATAGCTGCTAGTCAGCTCCTCACTCCTACGCCTGCCAACATCGTTGCCTCCACACTGAGACAGATAATAAGAACATAAGAAAGGAGGAACACTGCAGCAGGCCTGTTGGCCCATACTAGGCAGGTCTTTCACATTCCATCCCACTAACAAGATATTTGTTCAACACAATCTTCATTGCTACCTAAGAAATAAGCTTTGATAATTCTATTTACTCATGTGCAATTCCCACTCAAATCCAACCCCTCTCACTCATGAATTTATCCAACCTAAATTTGAAACTACCCAAGGTCCTAGCTTCAATAACCCTACTAGGCAGACTGTTCCACTCATCAACTACCCTATTTCCAAACCAATACTTTCCTATATCCTTTCTAAATCTAAACTTATCTAATTTTAATCCATTATTGTGGGTTCTCTCTTGGAGAGATATCCTCAAGACCTTATTTATATCCCCTTTGTTAATACCTATTTTCCACTTGTATACCTCGATCATGTCTCCCTCATTCTTCGTCTTACAAGTGAATGTAATTTTAGGGTCTTCAATCTTTCTTCATACTGAAGATTTCTAATGCTATGTATTAATTTAGTCATTCTACCCTGAATGTTTTCTAACGAATTAATATCCATTCTGTAATATGGAGACCAGAACTGAGCTGCGTAATCTAGGTGTGAGGCCTTAATAACGATGTATAAAGCTGTAATATAACCTCTGGACTTCTGTTACTTTTGGTTTAAGGTTGCTGCTTACCATCACCCCCAAGTCCTCGCAATCTGTATGGCTAAGTTCTACGTTATTTAACTTATAAGTGCTTGGGTTATGGACACTCCCGAGCTTCAGAACCTTGCATTTATCTACATTGAACTGCATCTGCCACTTTTCTGACCACGAATTAAGTTTGTCTAAATCTTCCTGAAGTTCTATGACATCTATGTTTGAATCAATTATCCTACATATCTTCGTGTCGTCGGCGAATTTGCTCATATCACTAGTAATTCCCTCGTCAAGGCCATTGATATATATTATAAATAACAACGGGCCTAAGAGTGATCCCTGTGGAACACCACTTGTTACAGATCCCCACTCGGATTTAACCCCATTTATGCACACACTCTGCTTCCTATTGGTGAGCCATGACTCGATCCATGACAACACTTTTCCCCCAATGCCATGAACTGCCACTTTCTTTAACAGTCTCTGGTGCGGTACTCTATCAAAAGCCTTACTAAAGTCTAAATAAACAATATCGAATTCTTTATCGTGATCAACAGCCTCAAAAGCTTAAACAGCCTCAAAAGCTTATGGGATGGATTGTGAATGACATGCCTAGTATGGGCCAACAGGCCTGCTGCAGTGTTCCACCTTTCTTATGTTTCTTATGTTCTTAATTATCAAAGCTTATTTTTGGGTAGCATTGAAAATTGGGTTGAGCAAATATTGTTAGTGGGATGGATTGTGAAGGACATGCCTAGTATGGGCCAACAGGCCTGCTGCCGTGTTCCTCCTTTCTTATGTTCTTAATCTAATTAAGGCTTTAAATAACAAAAAAGGCACAATACCGTGACTGGAACAATACACACACAATCCGCACATATAAAAGGGAGGAGCTTACGACGACGTCGTCGTAAGCTCCTCCCTTTTATATGTGCGGGTTGTGTGTGTATTTAGGCTTTACTAGTGATGCATAAAGCTGAAAAATTACTCTTGGACTCCTGTTTTTTACACTTCTGTTAGCCTTATTATGCGCACAGTCACTGTTGTCTTGGCTTCAGTTTTCTGCTTACCATGACTTTAGTCTTTTTCACATTCTGTATGAGTACGCTCTACATCACGTTGTTTGTTATTTAATAGTTTCGTGAAAGCGCATCATGAGTGACTATTTCCCAGAGTATTGGTTTACAATACTTGTCACGCCCAGGAAAAAAATACAAACCACATTAACCCAACTAAGACGATTCTATGACTGGACCAATAGAATTCCTTCTCAGCTTTTAGTGAGGTCAGGTTCTGCTATCAGATCCGAAAAGTCAGGTAATGGAAACACTACTCAGTGTTGTGGTGTCAGGTCTGAAAAGTCAGGTAAGGGAAACACTACTCAGTGTTGTGGTGTCAGGTCTGAAAAGTCAGGTAAGGGATTTACTGTCAGGTCTGGAAAGTCAGATACAAGAGATCACTTTAATTGTAAGAGGAGTGTAGAAAGTAAATAAATGATCTTAGGATGACAGAGTTGATCCCATTTATCAGAAATCTTCCCTATGAGGATAGACTGAGGGCCCTGAATCTGCATTCTCTAGAAAGGCGTAGAATTAGGGGGATATGATTAAGGTGTATAAATGGAAAAACAGGAATAAATAAAGGGTGTGTAAATAGCATGCTAAAAATATCTAGCCTAGACAGGACTCGTGGCAATGACTTTAAGTTGAAAAAATTCAGATTCAAGAAGGATATAGGAAAGCACTGGTTTGGTAATAGAGTTGTGGATGAGTGGAACAAACTCCCGAGTACAGTTATAGAGGCTAAAACATTGTGTAGTTTTAAAAATAGGTTAGATAAATACATGAGTGGGTGCAGGTGGGTGTGCTTTGAACCTGACTAGCTTGTGCTACTAGGTCAGATGCCGTGCTCCTTCCTTAAGTGAATGTGACCTGACCTGACTAGGTTGGGGCTTAAGCCGGTAGGAGACTTGGACTTGCGTCGCATGGGCCAATAGGCCTGCTGCAGTGTTCCTTCTTTCTTATGTTCTTATGTATTTTCATTCCTAACAATTTTTTTTCCTAATCGATGTTAGTGTTTTGTGGTTTACGGTAACCTAACTAGGACGTGGTTACGAAGGTAGTCACCCTCCTGCTGCTACTGCTTCGAAGCTATATAAAGCTCTACCCGGAGCGAAACGTCTATAATAAAGGTGTGCTCTCTTAGGCCTGCGTAGCATGGGCCTGCCGTCTTTCTACGGTAATGTCATACAACATGCTGCTTGTGTGGTGGTGATGGGGGTGGTGGTAGTCAGTGGACGCCAGTTGTCATTGCTGTGTCCAGCGCGTACCGTTAGCTTCACACACTCAGTTAATACTAGTGTTCCCTTCTTTTTCTCTTTATAAGTTCCTGATCGCAGGAAATGGTTTGATAAATGGTTTGAAAACTGACAAGTTGAAGATTGAGGCACTAATGCAACATATGGGAATCTTTATTAAAAAGATTCTTATGTCGCATTAGTGTCAAGAGGTCTGGTCTGGGGCCGGGCTGTAGGAGCGGTAGCCCTCGGAGTCGACAAAAGGTAGACTGTTGATAACACTACCTTACCTTTGCTGTTGTTGCCTTCTAACATTTTATCACTTGATGCTATTATTGTTAATGTAGTGTTACAATTGATACGAGTTTACCTTTACCGCCATTGTTAATCTTAGGTTATTTGTAATGGTAATTTTACTTACCTGGTGACTCGGGATCATCGTCCCTGCGGGTCGGTCTCTTACCAGGCCTCCGCGTTGACTGGTCAATCAACCTGTTGGTGCTTGCGACACGCAATCAGAACCAGGTTTCATAACCCGAATGATTATGAATAATGTGTGTGATCGTTCTTCAAGATAATTTTCTTGTAATTTCCTTTAAATTCAGGGGTGCTAAAGAGTCCTTGAACGCCGCCTGCTCATTGTATTATGTCGCCCATGCTTGTCATTGTATTATGTCGCCCATGCTTGTCATTGTATTATGTCGCCCATGCTTGTCATTTATGTCGCCCATGCTTGTCATTTATTATGTCGCCCATGCTTGTCATTTATTATGTCGCCCATGCTTGTCATTTATTATGTCGCCCATGCTTGTCATTGTATTATGTCGCCCATGCTTGTCATTTATTATGTCGCCCATGCTTGTCATTTATTATGTCGCCCATGCTTGTCATTGTATTATGTCACCCATGCTTGTCATTGTATTATGTCACCCATGCTTGTCATTGTATTATGTCGCCCATGCTTGTCATTTATTATGTCGCCCATGCTTGTCATTTATTATGTCGCCCATGCTTGTCATTGTTATGTCACCCATGCTTGTCATTGTATTATGTCGCCCATGCTTGTCATTTATTATGTCGCCCATGTTGTCATTGTATTATGTCGCCCATGCTTGTCATTGTTATGTCACCCATGCTTGTCATTGTATTATGTCGCCCATGCTTGTCATTGTATTATGTCGCCCATGCTTGTCATTGTTATTTCGCCCATGCTTGTCATTGTATTATGTCGCCCATGCTTGTCATTGTTATGTCGCTCATGCTTGTCATTGTATTATGTCCTCCATACTTTTCATTGGATATTTTACTGCTGAATTTTAATTAATTTTCTGTTAGTTTTTAGTTATATTTACTTTGAAATTTTTAGGTTACATTTACTATTTGTTGTAGATTTATTTTAATGTGTGTATCTAATTTTTATTATATAGTTGAATGTTGTCTGGAGGTTTTAAGTTATTTTTAATGCTGTTTTTTTTCAAAGTTAACTCAATTTTAGGTTGCTTTATGACCTTAACGTAATTGTATGCTAATATTGTTCATTATACATTAGTTGTATAGTGGCGTTGAAGTTAACGTTACGGAGGCCGCTGTTGTTACGGCAGTAATGTTAGTGTTAAGTATTGTGGAGGCCTGCCTTGTATTCCCAGAGTGAACTTTACAAGAAGACATATGCACTGGTGCAAAATTGATAACTTTTTAGGAGGGGGGCTAAAACAGTGCAAGAGATTCATCTCTACAAATGTTTTGGTGTTTTGAGGGAAGAGGGAGGGAGGGGGCGATGTTACGGATGTTCTCGGGTTGGGGGAGACAGGAGGGGCTCCCGCGAGACCACCACCTCAGAAACTCCCTCTAGCGATACCCACATTCTTGGCCTGGCAAGAATTTACCTCTGTGTCCGATTCACTGTGAGCTCGTTCAAGGAACCAGTGTGGTATTGTTCCCTGTTGATGCAGTTTTCTGGAAGTTAGGTACGAATTGAGGGAATTAGTGTCCACACTGCTAGTTAATGTGCCTTCTGGGGATATCCGTTTTAAAATAATATGAGAAAACTCAGCAATTTCTTAACCCTAATAGACAAGCAGCGAAACGAACTAAAGATGCCCACTCCTGCTCGAGACCTGGGCGATTATGGCCTGTGGGCACCGGCAGGCGGCTCAGGTAGCCAATCATAAAGTACCTGAGGTGCATAGCTGTGTTTTGATTGGTCACATGTGCACCTGCGAAGCTCATCGCGCAGCAGACAACACAGCTCTAACGGACATTCTTCTCTTTTAGTTTTAATGTTCTAAATACTAAATTCCGTCATAATTTGTTGGTCAACATACGTGTCAGCTGTTGACGTTGTTACATTATACAGTGCTGGACTAATGGATGTGAAATTTGTTGAAGACTTGTGCGCTTCCCTGGCAAACCTCATGCATCTCTGACATTCAGCCAATGAGAAAGCTCCCGGACGTAGATACCCGTGTGTGATTGGTCAGCCAAGCAGAGGAAGTGAAGTTTCTGGGCGCAGGTAAAAAAAATAAAAGCCTTAGGATTATTACCTTCTTGGAGGCTCGATTCTCATTTGACGGATTCGCTCTAAGTTGTAATGTCGTTCATGAGGATACACAATAGCAACATGTATTCCTACACGTTTATTTATAGGCACAATTCACATTTTTATAGGACCTTTGCGCAATTTTTAGTCATATCTACGTACACGGAATTTATATAGACGAATGATACTTTTGTTGGTAACCGGGAAATTTGAACATTTTTCTTATTCTTTGAAAGAATACTAACATGTGCTGCGTTTTATTTGTTGTTGGAGAGAGTTATGAAACAGAATGAGCATGTATTTGTTTTCATAAAGTATAAGCTAGCTGTGTGTGTGTGTGTGTACGCACGAGCTTTGCTTATGTGGTGTGTATACACGTAACTAGGTACTCGCCGATTTGTGTTTGCAGGGTTAGCCTTGGCTTGTGTGTGCTTTGAGGGGGGGGTATCTGGGTGGTGGTACTTGAATGTTGTGTGCAAGGATGTTTTATGATGTGACTGAGTGGTAAAGTATGTTGCAGAATGAATGGAGATTATAGCGAAGGAGAGGGAAGAAGATAGGGAAAAGGGAGGGGGGCTGGAGTGCGGGAATGGAGTGCGGGAAGGAGAGGGGGGGGGGTATTGGAGGGAGCGAGCGAGCGGGCGGTGTGTCGGGTCGTCGACTGGCGGTGAACTTGTCACTTCCCGGCACACAGTTTGTCAGTTCCAGCACAAGGCTGCTCTGTGTACTCACTGATGTGTGCTGGTGGACAGTGGTCTCAGCTCCTGGCCCAGTCTTGAGTTGACTTTTATATTGGAGACAGTGGAAGAGGTGCAGGGTAATTTACACTATAGACGTTCAGTCGTTTTGCCTTGGTGGAGGACGTTGTGTCCCCTTAGCCTTGATTGAAGGCGTTTAAGCTACAGAGAGAATCTTTACCGGTGTTTGGTTTATCCAGCCTTATCGTACCTACTCTTTTTCTTGCTCTTCGCATTTTAAACACTGTCCATATCTCCCTTATCAATTTTTTCAGTATCTTATGTAGTGTTATTGCCTTCCTTAATCGTCAGATTCAGTTCCTTCAGTCTCTCTTCTGAAGGATACTTGCTTCTGGCTGTCAAGATCTCCGAGACCCGTTCCCGGACCAGGCCTCCCGGTGGGTCAAGGCCTGATCATCCAGGCTGTTACTACTGGCCGCACGCAGTCCAACGTACGAACTACAGCCCGGCTGGTGAGGAACTGATTTGAAAAACTTAAAGGAGGAACACTGCTGCAGGCCTACTGTCCCATTGATGAGTAAGACGTGAGGAGCGAGCAGAAACAGTAGTAGTTTTGAGGAGGTGAGTCCTTCAGTCTGGAGAGGTGCTCAACGTCATAGTCTTTAACAAGGTGAAGCTATAGCAAGAGGATTTACCGCCCATATATAACTCATAAAGTTACTGGGAATGCCTCAAAAGTGTCAATGTACTCTCTGAAAGAAATCAAGAAGCATGTTAGGTAAAGGGACACGTGCAACTAATGTGACATTTTATTGTGGCAACGTTTCGCTCTCCAGGAGCTTTGTCAAGCCGTTGCGAGAAACGTGATATAAGGATATATGAACATAAGAAAGAAGGAACTGTAGGCCTGTTGCAGTGTTCCTCATTTCTTATGTTTTTATGTTAGCCAAGGTTTTAACTATCACTCTACTTTGAAGATTGTCACATGCAACATTCTCCACCTGACTAAATCCTATAAATACTCATGTTTCTGTTATCCAAGTAGAGCTGTTTGTGACTCGATAAAGCCCACTGCGTGGGCGAAACGTTGTCAATAAAGGATCACATTATACTGCTTATGTTTATTTTTCCAAAGAAGGAACATTGCAGGAGGCCTACTGGCCCATGCTAGGCAGGTCAAAGTCACCTACTGGCCCAAGCCAGTCAGATCCAACTCATACACACACGATACTGGAAGCTTGTCCAGTAACAAAGCACGGGAGTGAGATATATGGGAGGTGGTTTGTTTAAAACAGGCCCAATGAAAATCACGGGAGACGCAGATGCAATAAGGGAACTCTTTATCAGCATCCAGTGTAGAAGTCTTCAAAAGGAAACTAAATCTTTATCTCCACGGTGTGCCAGATCGATCAGGATCAATCGTGCTGTGATGGATATGTGGACCAGCGGGCCGCCAGCAGCAACATCTTGTTAAGTGCTAAACCCATGTGGGTCATTTAGCGCAAGACGGTGGAGACTTGATCCTCCTGCTGAGCACGAAACAGATGCTCTTCCTATTTCTTGTACATAAACGGTATACAATACCAACAAGATGAAGAACTAGACACATGTGCAACATCTGGGTATCTTTATTTGTAAACGTTTCGCCCTCCAGTGGCTTCATCAGTACAATGCAACGACATAATGTGAAGAATTACTATATACAAATGATGAGGTAATCAGTCTTAGAGTTAAGTAAAAGGACACAAATGCAACTAATGTGACATTTTATTGTGGCAACGTTTCGCTCTCCAGGAGCTTTCTCAAGCCGTTACAAGCGTTACATGGACACAGTGGGCTATTATATACTCTCAAAGTGAGGTGAAATACTAGTGGTGGTCGAGGTAGTAGTGATAAGTAGTAGTAGTAGTAATACAATAAGGTAGAACAATCAATATGCACATGAGTAAAAGGTGATAAAACAAATACTTGGGTAGTATAACAATAGGTTAGACAAATATTTTATGCTGGAGGTTGAAATATAGAAGGCCTGTAGGCCTTCTATATTTCAACCTCCAGCATAAAATATTTGTAAGGAAGGAGCACGGCATCTGACCTAGTAGCACAAACTAGTCAGGTCCAACTCACACCCACCCGCACCCACTCATATATTTATCTAGCCTATTTTTAAAACTACACAACGTTTTAGCCTCTATAACTGTACTCGGGAGTTTGTTCCACTCATCGACAACTCTATTACCAAACCAATGCTTTCCTATATCCCTTCTGAATCTGAATTTATCCAACTTAAAGCCATTGCTTCGAGTCCTGTCGATACAAGATATTTTTAGCACGCTATTTACATCCCCTTTAAGAACATAAGAACATAAGAAAGGAGGAACACTGCAGCAGACCTGTTGGCCCATACTAGGCAGGTCCTTCACAATCCGTCCCACTAACAGAATATTTGCTCAACCCAATTTTCAATGCTACCCAAGAAATAAGCTTTGACAATTCTACCCACTCATGCGCAAATCCCACTCAA
>WNWK01005412.1:0-121393 GCA_009830355.1 Cherax destructor
TGGTGTCAGGGTAATGTCAGATAGGCTTGCGTCTACCAGGTTCTGTGGCACTTTCATAAAAAATTCATTTAGGTTTTCAACTTTTAGTCTGGTTAGCGGCTCACTAAAAACTGAGTCATACTGGGACTTTAGTAACTCACTCATTTCCTTGCTGTCATCTGTGTAAGACCCATCTCGTTTTAGTAGGGGCCCAATACTGGATGTTGTTCTCGACTTTGTTTTGGCATAAGAAAAGAAATACTTTGGGTTTCTTTCAATTTCATTTATGGCTTTTAGTTCTTCCTGCGTTTCTTGATTCCTGTAAGATTCCTTTAGTTTTAATTCGATGCTTGCTATTTCTCTGACCAGTGCCTCCCTACGTATTTCAGATATATTGGCCTCTTGTAGCCGCTCTGTTATTCTTTGCCTTCGCCTGTATAGGGAGCGCCTCTTTCTTTCTAGTTTACATCGTCTCCTCCTTTTCCTTAAGGGAATTTGCCTTGAGCAAACCTCAAGTGCCACAGAGTTAATTTGTTCTAGACATAGGTTAGGATCCGTGATGCTTAGGCTATCTTCCCAGTTTATATCATTTAGGATTTGGTTTACTTGGTCCCACCTTATGTTTTTGTTATTGAAGTTGAAATTGGAGAAGGCTCCCTCGCGACTGATCACATTTTGTCGATCTGGGGCCCCCCTCATGCATGTCTGGACCTCTAATATGTTGTGATCTGAATATATCGTTTTTGATATGATGACATTTCGTATCAGATCATCATTGTTAGTGAAGATGAGGTCCAGCGTATTCTCCAATCTTGTAGGCTCTATTATTTGCTGGTTTAAGGTGAATTTGGTGCAGAAATTTAAAAGCTCGTGTGGGTGTGCGAGTTTTCATCTGAGCTGCCTCCTGGTGTTATCTCTGCTACCACATTATTTGCAATATTCCTCCTTCCTGTAAGATGACTCTCACACTGTAAGATGACTCTCACACTGTAAGATGACTCTCACACTGTAAGATGACTCTCACACTGTAAGATGGCTCTCACACTGTAAGATGACTCTCTCTCACTGTAAGATGACTCTCTTTCTCACAGTAAGAAGACTCTCTCACACTGTAAGATGACTCGCTCACTGTAAGATGACTCTCACACTGTAAGATATCTTTCTCTCACACTGTAAGATGTCTCTCTCTCACACTGTAAGATGACTCTCTCTCACTGTAAAATGACTCTTTCTCACAGTAAGAAGACTCTCTCACACTGTAAGATGACTCTCTCCCTCACACTGTAAGATGACTCTCTCATTCACACTGTAAGATGACTCACTGTAAGATGACTCTCTCACACTGTAAGATGACTCACTTCTCCTCACTTAAGATGATCTCTACACTGTAAGATGACTCTTCCTCTGTAAGATGACTCTCACACTGTAAGATGACTTCACTGTAAGATGACTCTCACACTGTAAGATGACTCTCACACTGTAAGATGACTCTCTACACTGTAAGATGACTCTCACACTTTAAGATGACTCACACTGTAAGATAACTCTCTCTCACACTGAAAAATGACTCTCACACTCTGTAAGATGACTCTCTCACACTGTAAGATGACTCTCTCACACTGTAAGATGATTCTTTCTCATACTGTAAGATGACTCTCACACTGTAAGATGACTCTCACACTGTAAGATGACTCTCACACTGTAAGATGACTCTCACACTGTAAGATGACTCTCACACTGTAAGATAACTCTCACACTGTAAGATGACTCTCACACTGTAAGATGACTCTCATACTGTAAGATGACTCTCACACTTTAAGATGACTCACACTGTAAGATAACTCTCTCTCTCACTGAAAAATGACTCTCACACACTGTAAGATGACTCTCTCGCTGAAAATGACTCTACACACTGTAAGATGATTCTCTCACACATTATAAGATGACTCTCACACTGTAAGATGACTCTCTCTCACACTGTAAGATGACTCTCTCAAACACTGCAAGATGACTCTCTCTTACACTGTAAGATGACTCTTACACACTCTAAGATGACTCTCACACTGTAAGATGACTCTCACACTGTAAGATGACTCTCACACTGTAAGATGACTCACACACTGTAAGAATGACTCTCACACTGTATGATGACTCTCACACTGTAAGATGACTCTCACACTGTAAGATGACTCACACACTGTAAGATGACTCTCACACTGTATGATGACTCTCACACTATAAGATGACTCTCACACACTGAAAGATGACTCACACACTGTAAGATGACACTCTCTCACTGTAAGATGGCTCTCACACACTGTAAGATGACTCTCACACTGAAAGATGACTCTCACACTGAAAGATGACTCTCACACTGAAAGATGACTCTCACACACAGTAAGATGACTCTCACACACTGTAAGATAACTCTCTCACACTGTAAGATGACTCTCACACACTGTAAGATGACTCTCACACACTGTAAGATGACTCTCACACTGAAAGATGACTCTCACACTGAAAGATGACTCTCACACACAGTAAGATGACTCACACACTGTAAGATAACTCTCTCTCACTGTAAGGTGACTCTCACATTGTAAAATTGCTCTCACACTGTAAGATGACACTCTCACACACTGCAAGATGACTCTCACACACACTGTAAGATGACACACATACACACGCTGTAAGATAATTCTCACACACACTCTTGAGTCTCACACACTCTGTACGATGACTCTCACACACTGTAAGAAGACTCTCACACACTGTTAAATGACGCTCTCACACATTGTAAGATGACTCTCACACATTGTAAGATGTCTCTCACACAATATATGGAACTCTCATAATGTATGGTACAACTTTCAGAATGTATGGTACAACTTTCAGAATGTATGGCAAAACTTTTATAATGTATGGTACAACTCTCACAATGTATGGTACAACTTTCACAATGTATAAGAACATAAGAATGGAGGAACACTGCAGAAGGCCTACTGGCCCATACAAGGCAGGTCCTTATCAAAACCACCACTACCTAAGAATTTATTCCCGTACTCACGACACCAATCAAACCCAGCCCTCCTACTCATATATTTGTCCAATCTCTTTTTAAAGCCACCCAAGGTCCTAGCCTCTATCACCCTACTCGGAAGATTGTTCCACGCATCTACAACTCTGTTCCAATTTAAATCCGTTATTTCTGGTTCTTACTTGGTTCGATATCCTCTGTATTTTATTAATATCTCCTTTGTTTATGCCCATCATCCACTTGTACACCTCGATGATATCTCCCCTCATTCTACGTCTCTATCTCTATCTTCATACGGGAGATTTCTTATACTGTAAATCATTTTAGTCATTCTTCTCTGTATGTTCTCCAACGAATCTATATCCATTCTGTAGTAAGGAGACCAAAACTGAGCTGCATAATCCAAATGAGGTCTCAGTGAAGTATAGAGCTGTAAAATAACTTTTGGACTTCTGTTGCTTATACTTCTTGAAATAAATCCTAGTAATCTGTTAGCCTTATTGCGCACACTTAGGCCCTGTTGTCTTGGCTTTAGATTTCTGTATTTATGTATGATCAAGCTCTACTTCACCTAGTTTATAAATTCGAGGGATATTTTCATTACCAACGACTAGCACTAGCACTTGTCCACATTGAACTTCATCTGCCACTTTTCAGACAAAGACATTAATTTGTCCAAATCCTCCTGGAGTTCACTGGTATCCTCCTCAGAATGAATTATACGGCCTATTTTTGTATCATCAGCAAATTTACTCATGTCACTTGCAATTCCTTCATCAAGGTCATTTATGTAAATTATGAACAACAATGGGCCTAAAACTGATCCTTGTGGAACGCCACTAGTGACTAATCCCCATTCAGATTTGACCCCATTAATGGAAACTCTCTGCTTTCTATTGGTAAGCCATGGCTCTATCCATGCTAGAACTTTACCTCCTATACCATGAGCTGCCACCTTTCTTAAAGAGTCTCTTGTGAGGTACTCTATCGAAGGCCTTACTGAAATCCAAGTAAACTATATCATATTTTTTATCACTGTCTACTGCCTCAAATGTTTTATTGAAAAACGTCAGTAAATTTGTCAGGCAGGAACGACCTCTCGTGAACCCATGCTGAGATTCATTAATCAAATTATGTTCTTAAAGGTGACTTCTAATAATATCAGCTATAACTGATTCTAATAATTTGCCTACTATAGACGTGAGGCTTATTGGACGGTAATTTGATGGAATGGACTTATCCCCTGATTTGAATATAGGAACTACATTAGCTATCTTCCCCATCTCTGGCACAACACCAGTTAGGATTGACGTATTAAACACATTCGTTAATAACTGACTAAGTTCCATCTTGCATTCTTTAAGTACCCTGGAAAACAACTCGTCGGGTCCCGGGGACTTATTTTGCTTCAGTTTATCTATCTGTTTGATAACCATGTCTCTCGTGACAGTAATATTAGTTAATTTGAATTATTCAGGAACTGAATAATTGTTAATTTCTGGAATCTCATTTACGTCTTCTTGTGTAAAGACTGACAAAAAATATTCATTAAATAGAGAACACATTTCCAGTTCGTTATCCGTCAGCTGTTCATTCCCAATTTTCAGAGGTCCTACCTTTTCCCTCACCTTCGTCCTATACACTTGAAAGAACCCTTTTGGATTAGTCTTTGATTCATTAGCAACCTTAATCTCATAGTCACGTTTAGCCTTTATAATCCCCTTTTTTACTTCTCTTTTAAACTGAACATATTGGTCAATAAGGTTAACATCTCTTTTGATGCGCCTATAAATTCCTCTTTTCTCCCCTAATAGATGTTTTAGCCTCCTGTTAATCCATTTGGGATCGTTATTATTTGACCTAAATTCTCTCTGGGGAATAAACATACTCTGTGCACGTTGTACATTATTAAGAAAAAAATCATAAACGCAGATCCCATCGTAATCGTTAGCTAGATTACCCCAGTCGAGATTAGACAGGTGTTCTCTAAGTCCAATATAATCGGCAGAACGAAAATCAGGAACTTTTACCGTATTATCCCTATTCTCGTACTCCCATGTAATATTAAAAGTAATGGATTTGTGATCACTTGCGCCAAGCTCTTCAGTGATCTCCAGATTATTTACAACGGTTTCTTTATTTGACAAGACTAGGTCGAGCAAATTATTACCTCTGGTAGGCTCCGTCACACACTAGGTCTTCGTCCAAAGGTTGTTCAACCTTTGGACGAAGACCTACTTCGACTAGTGGATGGTACCACTATGACCCCGCCTCCTCCTGCTTCGCCTCACCTGACTACAGTATATAAGCCACCTCTACGGCCACGTGCTATACTTCCTACAAGATTGATGGACTGAACACATCGACTCCAAGCCGAGAGACTGATTACCTCAAACTCCTCCTCTCCTTACACCTTTCTACTTTGTATTGGACTGATGAAGCCACTGTGTGGCGAAACGTTTCCTCAATAAAGATACCCAAGTTTTGCATATGTGTCTAATTTATAACTTGTCGGTTCTATGGACCCTTCATCTACACACCTTCACTTACAGAAGTACACCACTAAACACCACCACCACTTATCACTTACACAAGTACACCACTAAACACCACCACCACTTATCACTTACACAAGTACACCACTAAACACCACCACCACTTACACAAGTACACCACTAAACACCTCCACCACTTACCACTTACACAAGTACACCACTACACACCACCACCACTTACACAAGTACACCACTAAACACCTCCACCACTTACCACTTACACAAGTACACCACTAAACACCTCCAACACTTACCACTTACACAAGTACACCACTAAACACATCACCTTCAAAAAATGCTAGGTACCCTGGCTACAAAAAGAGCCTCTGAGTTTTGCAACTCAGGCATGGTCAATCTGTGTTATCTGATGTGGTTAATAGCTGTTATCAACGAAGATTGACCCCATAATAGCCGTTATCAAAGACCATTAGCCATAAATGGGCAGCTGGGCTTATTATTTGGTCCCGTTAACAATGTTGCTTAAGGTTTAAGGACGATAGTGTTGTGTGTGTTGCGGGGAGAACCTCTTACCGTCAGCAGCTGGTAAGTGTTCCCTCCCTCTCTCCATCACTTAGCCCTCTTCCATCCTGATTAGCCTTCCTCCATCCTAATTATCGCCTATTAAATACTTTTTTTGTTATTCTTTACGTCTTAACTGATTTACAGAGCTGCCTTTACAATGCAGTTAATATATCAAATCTTATTTATAGGGAAAACATTATCGTCTCTTGTTTTCCAGGGTCTTGATTTGTCCTCTTTATTACCGTGTCTTGGTGCTGCTGCCTTCTGGAAGTGAGTGGAGGACTTATTGTAGGGGTTGAACACCAGTACAGGGCTGTCACATTACTAAGATTAACTACCTGTGTGGAGTTGTTAATAAAGTATGATTACTTACTGATGGGCTGAACACTTGTATGGACTTGTCACAGGAGTAAGATAACTATCTACCGCAGGGTTGAATACCTCTATTATGGTAAGATAACTGGATAGAAAAGGACACAAATGCAGCATAATGCGACCCTTTATTGACAACGTTTCGCCCAAACAATGGGCTTTATCAAGTTACAAACAGATCTACTTGAAGAGAAAGGATGTGCATATATGTAGTGCGAGTAGTGACCTGAAGAGTCAGGTGAGTCATGTTGAAAACAACTTCTGGGAAGACTGATGCCACTTGGACAAACATATGGGTGTTGTAATATTAATCAGGACAGAGCCCTGACACGGGGCTAAATCTTTCGACGACCTGTTATACAATATATGGCTGAGGAGAAGTTGGATTCGAGAAGAACTTGTCTAGTATGGGCCAGTAGACCTGCTGCAGTGCTCCTCCATACTGTGACCTGTTGCTATGTGGGATAACGTTGAAGAAACTCCTTTCCAAGAGGTTCAGCTACATTGTACCAGCCGTTGTTCTAGTTAAGGATGTTTGATATGGAGATTAGTGATGATTCCAGAGTCTTGCGTTTTGAAGTGTCTTCTTTAATAGTGAGTCGTGAGACGTTGTAATTGATCAGGTGGTTGTGGGAGTTTGTGTGAGAAACACAGACGTTGTTAAAGTGATCCATTCTGCTTGCATATTTATGCTCAGAAATGCGAGCGTGGAGGTCCCTTGATGTTTCTCCCACAGGTATTACAAAGGATTGTGTATACCCTTGGCCCTGTCTTGGTGGTGTCCCTTACTGGTGATGTTCTTGATTGTAATGGAGGCAGTGGTGGATACTTACAATTAGTTTTTGGAGAGAATGCTGGAGATATGTTCAACCATGGAGTTGTTAGGGAGAACTATGTATCTTGTTTGGGTTGTGTTTTGTCTAGGTGAGTTGATGATGTGTGCGTCGCCTGCAGTCTATGCTGAAATGATGAGGATAATGTAGTTTAGAACTAAATCTGTTCTAGAAAAGAGCATTCTTATCAAGGAATTCACTGTTGCTGACGCGGAGAGCAGGTAGGAAAAAGCCTACGATGACGCCACGTTGAGTCTTGATGTCGTAGCGAGAGTAGTAGTGGAGAAGACTGTGTTTACTGGCAGTTTTATGGTAGATTTTGAATTGTAGCTCATGATCAGATTTACAGAAGAGAACGTAGAGGAAAGGTAGAGTGCCATAGAACTGGAAAGTGCTCGACCTGGTTGAGCTGGTGTTATGATGAGAACGTCATCAACACAACAGATCAAGGTGACCGAGGAGGGAATGATAGAGGAAAATCTCTTGTTTCAAGCTTTTCCATGTATAGGTTCACCAGAGCAGCACTTGATTGTGAACCCACTGACAGACCGAAAGTCTGCTGAAAGAATTATTAGAAGGAAAACAGTTAAAACCAATATATAGTTCAACGAAATCAACAAAATCGCTGGCCGGAACAGGGAGGTTTGTGTTGTAGATACTTTAGTAAATAGGAATTTCACGTGTAGGTTGAAGAGTTCCTTATTTCTGATGTTTAAGTTCCGGATACGGAATGTTTTAAATGTGCGTCAGTGATGGTGTCCTGGAGTTTTGCGAGGTGTTTAGCAAGAACCCCGATAGTTTGTGGGAAGTGCTGCTTATTCCAGATGAGACAAGTCTCAAAAGAATTCATGGTCTGTGTGTTCGGCAGGCCATACATTCAGACCGGTCTGGGGGTCGCTGGGAATGATATGTAGGAGTTTCTTTCCTTATTCCGAACTGTTTAAAATGTGGCAAGTTTGACGTATGAAAGTTTTGGAAAAAGTGTCCACTTGTACAGCTGTGAGAGGCATGTAAGCGTCCTGATCTTTGAGTAGATTAAGAATCTTGGACACCACCTTCGTCAGTAGTGGTAATTCTGGGGTTTTAAGAGCAGTGACGTAGCAGTGAGGTAAGGACTGGAAAGCTAAGTGGAAAGGGAGGTAGTGAGGATGCTATGAAAATATTCGTTTTCCCCAGGTAGATATGTTTGTGACTTGATAAAGCCCACTGTGTGAGCGAAACGTTGTCAATAAAAGCTCGCATTACAATGCATTTGTGTCTTATGCCATCTTGTGTCTTATGCCATGGAGTTGGCACAGCAGTAAGATAATAACCATTGCAGAGTTCAACACCTGTATGGAGTTGGCACAGCAGTAAGATAAAAACACTGAAGGGTTCAACACCTGCATAAGGTTTTTCCTAGGTAAAGCAATACTTGGGATTTAAGATGGTTTGTATAAATATAAAATAACCAGTGTTAGAGGGTTTATTGTGCTCACTCACCCTTCCTAGTCTATTGTGCTCACTCACCCTTCCTAGTTTACTGTGCTCACTCACAATTCCTAGTTTATTGTGCTCACTCACCCTTCCTAGTTTATTGTGCTCACTCACCCTTCCTATTTTACTGTGCTCACTCACCCTTCCTAGTTTACTGTGCTCACTCACCCTTCCTAGTTTATTGTGCTCACTCATACTTCCTAGTCTGTTGTGCTCACTCACCCTTCCTAGTCTATTGTGCTCACTCACCCTTCCTAGTCTATTGTGCTCACTCATCCTTCCTAGTTTATTGTGCTCACTCACCCTTCCTAGTTTACTGTGCTCACTCACCTTCCTAGTTTTGTGCTCACTCACCCTTCCTAGTTTATTGTGCTCACTCACCCTTCCTAGTTTATTGTGCTCACTCACCCTTCCTAGTTTACTGTGCTCACTCACCCTTCCTAGTTTACTGTGCTCACTCACCCTTCCTAGTTTATTGTGCTCACTCACTTCCTAGTTTTGTGCTCACTCACCCTTCCTAGTTATTGTGCTCACTCACCCTTCCTAGTTTATTGTGCTCACTCACCCTTCCTAGTTTATTGTGCTCACTCACCCTTCCTAGTTTACTGTGCTCACTCACCCTTCCTAGTTTATTGTGCTCACTCACCCTTCCTAGTTTATTGTGCTCACTCACCCTTCCTAGTTTATTTTGCTCACTCACCCTTCCTAGTTTATTGTGCTCACTCACCCTTCCTAGTTATTGTGCTCACTCATCCTTCCTAGTTTATTATGCTCACTCATACTTCCTAGTCTGTTGTGCTCACTCACCCTTCCTAGTCTATTGTGCTCACTCACCCTTCCTAGTTTATTGTGCTCACTCATCCTTCCTAGTTTATTGTGCTCACTCATACTTCCTAGTCTGTTGTGCTCACTCACCCTTCCTAGTCTGTTGTGCTCACTCACCTTCCTAGTTTATTGTGCTCCTCACCTTCCTAGTTTATTGTGCTCACTCACCCTTCCTAGTTTTGTGCTCACTCACCCTTCCTAGTTTATTGTGCTCACTCACCCTTCCTAGTTTATTGTGCTCACTCACCCTTCCTAGTTTATTGTGCTCACTCACCCTTCCTAGTTTATTATGCTCACTCACTTCCTAGTTTTGTGCTCACTCACCCTTCCTAGTTTATTGTGCTCACTCACCCTTCCTAGTTTATTGTGCTCACTCACCTTCCTAGTTTATTGTGCTCACTCTACCCTTCCTAGTTTATGTGTCCTCACTTCCTATTATTATGCTACTCACCCTTCCTAGTTTATTGTGCTCACTCACCCTTCCTAGTTTATTGTGCTCACTCATCCTTCCTAGTTTATGTCTCACTCACCCTTCCTAGTTTATTGCTCACTCACCCTTCCTAGTTTATTGTGCTCACTCACCCTTCCTAGTTTATTGTGCTCACTCACCCTTCCTAGTTTATTGTGCTCACTCACCTTCCTAGTTTACTGTGCTCACTCACCCTTCCCAGGCTATTATGCTCACTCACCCTTCCTAGTTTATTGTGCTCACTCACCCCTCCTAGTTTATTATGCTCACTCACCCTTCCTAGTTTATTATGCTCACTCACCCTTCCTAGTTATTATGCTCACTCACCCTTCCTAGTTTATTATGCTCCTCACCTTCCTAGTATTATGCTCACTCACCCTTCCTAGTTTATTATGCTCACTCACCCTTCCTAGTTTATTATGCTCACTCACCCTTCCTAGTTTATTGTGCTCACTCACCCTTCCTAGTTTATTATGCTCACTCACCTTCCTAGTTTATTGTGCTCACTCACCCTTCCTAGTTTATTGTGCTCACTCACCCTTCCTAGTTTATTGTGCTCACTCACCTTCCTAGTTTACTGTGCTCACTACCCTTCCTAGTTTACTGTGCTCACTCACCCTTCCTAGTTTATTGTGCTCACTCACCCTTCCTAGTTTATTGTGCTCACTCACCCTTCCTAGTTTATTGTGCTCACTACCCTTCCTAGTTTATTGTGCTCACTTACCCTTCCTAGTTTATTGTGCTCACTCACCCTTCCTAGTTTATTGTGCTCACTCACCCTTCCTAGTTTATTGTGCTCACTCACCCTTCCTAGTTTATTGTGCTCACTCACCCTTCCTAGTTTATTGTGCTCACTACCCTTCCTAGTTTTTATTGTTTTTGCTCATTCACCCTTCCTGTTTATTGTGCTCTTACCCTTCCTAGTTTATTGTGCTCACTCACCCTTCCTAGTTTATTGTGCTCACTCACCCTTCCTAGTTTATTGTGCTCACTCACCCTTCCTGTTTATTGTGCTCACTCACCCTTCCTAGTTTATTGTGCTCACTCACCCTTCCTGGTTTATTGTGCTCACTCACCCTTCTAGTTTATTTGCCACTCCTTCCTAGTTTATTGTGCTCACTACCCTTCTAGTTTATTGTGCTCACTTCTATGTGCTACCACCTCTTCAGGTTTATTGTGCTACTTCATTCTAGTAAGTGCTACCACCTTCCAGTTTATGGCTCCACCTTCAGTTATTGCTCATACCTGTTTATTTCTCTACCTCTTCAGTTTATGTGCTGCCCCCTTCTTTTATGGCTACCACCTCTTCTGTTTATTGGCTCACTACCTTCTTAGTTTATCTGTACTCACCTTCTATTTATGGTTCCTACCTTCTTAGTTTATTGAAGGCTCATCCACCTTCTATTATGGGAGGGACTTACACCTTCCTATCAGAGGGCTACTCACCCTTATCAAGTTATGGCTGCCACCTTCTTCAGAGCTCACTTCTATCAAGGTTATGTGCTCACTACCTATCTGATCTCTACCCTTCTAGGTTTGATTAGTGGCTCACTACCCTTCCTAGTTTATGTGCTCACTCATCATAGTACTTGTGCTTCACCTTCTATAGTGATAGGCTCACTCACCTTCTATGTCACCCTTCAGAAGTGCTACCACCTTCTGGTATATCCTTCTAGGATGTGCTACTCACCTTCATAGGGAGGATGTGCTCACTTCTTCAAGGTAAGGCTACTCACCTTCCTATAATGTGGACTCACTCTTCTTCAAGGTTATGTGCTCTCACTCTTCTGTTTATCTAACTCTGTTTGGTATACCTTCAAGTGCTCTATTCCTGTCTATCAAGGGGAAGGGACTGACTCACCTTCTATCAAGGAAGGATCTCTCACCTTCTATCAGGTGAAGGATCTATTGGCCACCTTCATCAAGGGAAGGGACTGCCACCTTCTATCAAGGGAAGGGACTGCCACCTTCATCAAGGTAAGGGACTAGCCACCTTCTATCAAGGAAGGGACTGACCACCTTCTATCAAGGGAAGGACTGACTCACCTTCTATCAGGAAGGACTACCACCTTCACAAGGGAAGGGACTGGCTCACCTTCTATCAAGGGAAGGGACTGCCACTCTATCAAGGAAGGGACTGCCACCTTCTATCAAGGAAGGGCTGCCACCTTCATCAAGGAAGGATGACCACCTTCTATCAAGGGGAAGGGACTGGCTCACCTTCTTCAAGGGAAGGGACTGGACTCTTATCTCCTTCTATCAGGGAAGGGACTGACCCTTCTATCAAGGGAAGGTACTGACCACCTTCTATCAAGGGAAGGGACTGACCCTTATACTCCTTCTATCAAGGGGAAGGGACTGACCACCTTCTATCAAGGGGAAGGGACTGACCACCTTCTATCAAGGGGAAGGGACTGACCACCTTCTATCAAGGGGAAGGGACTGACCACCTTCTATCAAGGGGAAGGGACTGGCCACCTTCTATCAAGGGGAAGGGACTGGCCACCTTCTATCAAGGGGAAGGGACTGACACCTTCTATCAAGGGAGGGACTGACCACCTTCTATCAAGGGAAGGGACTGACCACCTTCTATCAAGGGAAGGACTGCCACCTTCTATCAAGGGGAAGGGACTGCCACCTTCTATCAAGGGAAGGGACTGGCCACCTTTATCAAGGGGAAGGGACTGCCACTTCTATCAGGAAGGATGCCACCTCTATCAAGGGAAGGGATGACCACCTTCTATCAGGAAGGGACTGACTCACCTTCTATCAAGGAAGGACTGGCCACCTTCTATCAAGGAAGGGACTGACCACCTTCATCAAGGTAAGGACTAGCTCACCTTCTATCAGGAAGGGACTGTGCCACCTCTATCAAGGAAGGACTGGACCACCTCTATCAAGGAAGGACTGACTCACCTTCTATCAAGGGGAAGGGACTGCCACCTTCTATCAGGAAGGACTGCACCTTCTATCAAGGGAAGGGACTGACCACCTTCTATCAAGGGAAGGGACTGATCCCCTTCTTCAAGGAAGGATACCACCTTCTATCAAGGGAAGGACTGACCACCTTCTATCAAGGGAAGGGACTGACCACCTTCTATCAAGGAAGGACTACCACCTTCTATCAAGGGAAGGGACTGCCACCTTCTATCAAGGGAAGGGACTGACCACCTTCTATCAGGAAGGATACCACCTTCTATCAAGGGAAGGACTGCCACCTTCTATCAGGGAAGGGACTGACCATTCTTCATACTGGATTCTAAGGGAAGGGACTGCCACCTTCTATCAGGGGAAGGCTGCCACCTTATCAAGGGAAGGGACTGCCACCTTCTATCAGGGAAGGACTCTTTATCAACTGGCCTTCTATCAAGGAAGGGACTGGCCACCTTCTATCAAGGGGAAGGGACTGACCACCTTCTATCAAGGGGAAGGGACTAGCCACCTTCTATCAAGGGGAAGGGATTAGCCACCTTCTATCAAGGGGAAGGGACTGGCCACCTTCTATCAAGGGGAAGGGACTGACCACCTTCTATCAAGGGAAAGGGACTGGCCACCTTCTATCAAGGGGAAGGGACTGGCCACCTTCTATCAAGGGGAAGGGACTGACCACCTTCTATCAAGGGGAAGGGACTAGCCACCTTCTATCAAGGGGAAGGGACTGACCACCTTCTATCAAGGGGAAGGGACTGACCACCTTCTATCAAGGGGAAGGGACTGGCCACCTTCTATCAAGGGGAAGGGACTGATCACCTTCTATCAAGGGGAAGGGACTGGCCACCTTCTATCAAGGGGAAGGGACTGACCACCTTCTATCAAGGGGAAGGGACTGACCACCTTCTATCAAGGCTGAAGCGATGATGACCCTCACCTTCCACCGTCTCAAACAACCACTGGTTGACGCAACGTCTTCACAACAAAGATGCCGGTACTGTGCTCTATTATGAAACACACACACACACACACACACACACACACACACACACACACACACACACACACACACACACACACACTAGTGGGGGTCCACAGGGGTCAGTCCTAGGACCAGTGCTATTTCTGGTATTTGTGAATGACATGACAGAAGGAATAGTCTCCGAAGTGTCCTGTTTGCAGATGATGTGATGTTGATAAGAATTCAATCAGACGAGGACCAGGCAGAACTACAAAGGGATCTGCACAGGCTGCAAGCCTGTCCAGGAATTGGCTCCTGGAGTTCAACCCCACCAAGTCCAAAGTCATGAAGATTGGGGAAGGGCAAAGAAGACCGCAGACGGAGTACAGTCTAGGGGGGCCTGAAAATACATACCTCACCCAAGGAAAAAGATCTTGGGGTGAGTATAACACCAGGTACATCTCCTGAGGCGCACATCAACCAAATAACTGCTGCAGCATACGGGCGCCTAGCAAACCTAAGAACAGCATTTCGACATCTTAATAAGGAATCGTTCAGAACCCTGTACACTGTGTACGTTAAGCCCATACTGGAGTATGCAGCACCAGTTTGGAACCCACACCTAGCCAAGCACATAAAGAAAATAGAGAAAGTGCAAAGGTTTGCAACACCACTAGTCCCGGAGCTAAGGGGTATATCCTACGAGGAGAGGTTAAGGGGAAATCGACCTGACGACACTGGAGGACAGGAGAGAAAGGGGGGACATGATAACGACATATAAAATACTGAGAGGAATTGACAAGGTGGACAGAGACAGAATGTTCCAGAGATGGGACACAGCAATAAGGGGCCACAGCTGGAAGTTAAAGACTCAGATGAATCACAGGGATGTTAGGAAGTATTTCTTCAGTCACAGAGTGGTCAGGAAGTGGAATAGCTTGGGAAGCGATGTAGTGGAGGCAGGTTCCATACATAGCTTTAAGAAGAGGTATGATAAAGCTCATGGCGCAGGGAGAGTGACCCAGTAGCGGCCAGTGTAGAGGCGGGGCCAGGAGCTATGTCTCGACCACTGCAACAACAACTAGGTGAGCACACACACACACACACACACTCACACACACACACACACACACACTACACACACACACACACACACACACACACACACACACACAGGGGCCAGGAGCTGAGTCTCGACCCCTGCAACCACAATTAGGTGAGTACACACACACGAGAGTGGGCGTATATGACGAGCTGGCTTCTACAAAGGTCAGCTCTAGGTCCGGTGCTGTTTCTAGAATTTGTGAATGACATGAGGGAAGGATAGAAACAGAGGTGTCCCTGTTTGCTGACGATGTGTAGCTAATGATAAAAATTCAAGCAGACGAGGATCAGGCAAGACTACAAAGGGCTCTGGACAGGCTGCACGCCTGGTCCAACAATTGGCTCCTGGAGCTTAACCGCACCAAGTGAAAAGTCAGTGAAGATTAGGAAGATCAAGGAAGACCGCAGACAGAGTACAGGCTAGGGGGCCAAAGACTACAAACCTCAGTCAAGAAAAGCTGTATAACCCTTGTGGTTTAGCACTTCTTTTGCTATAATAATAATAATAATAATAATAATAATAATAATAATAATAATAATAATAATAATAATCACTCAAGAAAAAGGATCCTGGAGTGAGCATAATACCGAGCACATCTCCTGAGACGCACATCAACCAAATAACTGCTGCAACATATGGGTGACTAGCAAACCTAAGAACAGCGTTCTGACACCTCGGTAAAGAATCGTTCAGGACCCTGTACACCGTGTACATCAGGCCCATATTGGAGTATGCAGTACCACTTTGGAACCCACACCTGGTCAAGCACGTCAAGAAATTAGAGAAAGTGCAAAGGTTTGTAACGAGACTAGTCCCGGAGTTAAGGGGTATGTTCTACGAGGAGAGGTTAAGGAAAATCGACCTGACGACACTGGAGGACAGGAGAGACAGGGAGGACATGATAACGACATAAAATACTGAGAGGAATTGACAAGGTGGACAGAGACAGGATGTTCCAGAGATGGGACACAACAAGGGATGAGATGAGTCACAGGGATGTTAGGAAGTATTTCTTCAGTCATAGACTTGTCAGGAAGTGGAATAGTCTGGAAAGTGATGTAATGGAGGCAGGATCCATACATAGCTTTAAGAAGGGGTATGATAAAGCTGACGGAGCAGGGAGAGAGTGGACCTAGTAGCGACAATTGAAGAGGCGGGGACAGGAGCTATGAATCGACCCCTGCAACCACAATTAGGTGACTACACACACGCACACACACACACACACACATACAAACACAACAACATAAACACATACACAAACACACACATATACACATACACATAAACATGCACACAAACACAGAGACAGCACACACACACACACACACACACACACACACACACACAGAAACTAGAGAAAGTGCAAAGGTTTGCAACAAGGTTAGTGCCACAACTCAGGGGTCTGTCCTATGAAGAAAGGTTGAGGGAAATAGGACTAACAACACTGGAGGAAAGAAGGGTCAGAGGAGACATGATAACGACATACAAAATACTGCGGGGAATTGACAAGGTAGATAGTGACAAGATGTTCCAGAGAGGAAACACAGAAACAAGGGGACACAACTGGAAGCTGAAGACTCAGATGAGTCAAAGGGATGTTAGGAAGCATTTCTTCAGCCACAGAGTAGTCAGGCAGTGGAATAGTCTAGAAAAAGATATAGTGGAGGCAGGAACCATACATAGTTTTAAGACAAGGTATGATAAAGCTCATGGAGCAGGGAGAGCAGAGACCCTGTAGCGGACAGCGAAGAGGCGGGGCCAGGAGCTGAGTCTCGACCCCCTGCAACCACAATTTGGTGAGTACAATTAGGTGAGTACACAGGAGCTGAGTCTCGACCCCTGCAACCACAATTTGGTGAGTACAATTAGGTGAGTACACAGGAGCTGAGTCTCGACCCCTGCAACCACAATTGGGTGAGTACAAGCACTCACAAACACACACAGACACACATACACACAAACACAAACTCACAAGACACAAAGACACAAAGACAAATGTACACACAACACGAACATACAACACACACACAACACAAACATGCAACACACACACAGTGTCTACCTACGACCTGCAAGGGGTGCAGACATTCCTCTCACAATGCGACGGAGACAAATTACTCAGTAATTACCCAGTAATTACCTCCCACCGTCACATATATAAACACAATTCACTAAACCACCAACTTGTCAACGATCAGTGGAAACTGAACATTAATATTAAAGATGAGTGAGGTCAACACGCATCATGACGACTGACTTACCAGTGACCTTTGTGGTACACACCAGTAACCTTTATGGTACACACCAGTGACCTTTGTGGTACACACCAGCGACCTTTATGGTACACACCAGTGACCTTTGTGGTACACACCAGTAACCTTTGTGGTACACACCAGTGACCTTTGTGGTACACACCAGCGACCTTTATGGTACACACCAGTGACCTTTATGGTACACACAAGTGACCTTTGTGGTACACACCAGTGACCTTTATGGTACACACCACCGTCCCCTCAGACACCAACTTTCTCTTGTACAGTAAAAGAATACTGGGTGGATTGTGACAATACTGGGTGGATTGTGACAATACTGGGTGGATTGTGACAATACTGGGTGGATTGTGACAATACTGGGTGGATTGTGACAATACTGGGTGGATTGTGACAATACTGGGTGGATTGTGACAATACTGGGTGGATTGTGACAATACTTGGTGAATTGACTATACTGGGTGGATTGTGACAATACTGGGTGGATTGTGACAATACTGGGTGGATTGTGACAATACTGGGTGGATTTTAACAATACTGGGTGGATTGTGACAATACTGGGTGGATTGTGACAATACTGGGTGGACTGTAACAATAATACTGGGTGGATTGTGCAATACTGGGTGGATTGTAACAACACTGAGTGGAATAATAATAATGAGGATTGTGACAATAATAATGGGTGGATTGTGACAATACTGGGTGGATTGTGACAAAATTGGGTAGAATAATAATAATGAGGATTGTGACAATAATAATGTTTGGACTGTAACAATACTGAGTGAATTGTGATAATAATAATGGGTGGATTGTGACAATGCTAAGTGGATTGTGACAATAATACTGGGTGGATTGTGACAATAGTACTGGGTGGATTGTGACAACAATACTGGGTGGATTGTGACAATACTGGGTGGATTGTGACAATACTGGGTGGATTGTGACAATACTGGGTGGATTGTGACAACAATACTGGGTGGATTGTGACAATACTGGGTGGATTGTGACAATAGTACTGGGTGGATTGTGACAATAGTACTGGGTGGATTGTGACAACAATACTGGGTGGGGTGGATTGTGACAACAATACTGGGTGGGGTGGATTGTGACAACAATACTGGGTGGGGTGGATTGTGACAATAGTACTTGGTGGGTTGTGACAACAATACTAGGTGGATTGTGACAATAATATCGGGTGGATTGTGACAACAATACTGGGTGGATTGTGACAACAATACTGGGTGGATTGTGACAATAATACTGGGTGGATTGTGACAACAATACTGGGTGGATTGTGCCAACAATACTGGGTGGATTGTGACAACAATACTGGGTGGATTGTGCCAACAATACTGGGTGGATTGTGACAACAATACTGGGAATACTGCGACAATACTGGGTGGATTGTGACAATAATACTGGGTGGATTGTGACAATAATACTGGGTGGATTGTGACAATAATACTGAGTGGTTTGTGACAATACTGGGTGGATTGTGACAATAATACTGGGTGGATTGTGACAATAATACTGGGTGGATTGTGACAATAATACTGGGTGGATTGTGACAATAATACTGGGTGGATTGTGACAATACTGGGTGGATTGTGACAATAATACTAGGTGGATTGTGACAATAATACTGGGTGTATTGTGACAATAATACTGGGTGGATTGTGACAATAATACTGGGTGGATTGTGACAATACTGAGTGGATTGTGACAATAATACGGGGTGGATTGTGACAATAATACTGGGTGGATTGTGACAATACTGGGTGGATTGTGACAATAATACTGGGTGGATTGTGACAATAATACTGGGTGGATTGTGACAATAATACTGGGTGGATTGTGACAATACTGGGTGGATTGTGACAATAATACTGGGTGGATTGTGACAATAATACTGGGTGGATTGTGACAATACTGGGTGGATTGTGACAATAATACTGGGTGGATTGTGACAATACTGGGTGAATTGTGACAGTAATACTGGGTGGATTGACAATACTGGGTGGATTGACAATACTGGGTGGATTGTGACAATAATACTGGGTGGATTGTGACAATAATACTGGGTGGATTGTGACAATAATACTGGGTGGATTGTGACAACAATACTGGGTGGATTGTGACAACAATACTGGGTGGATTGTGACAACAATTCTGGGTAGACTGTAACAATACTGGGTGGACTGTGACAGAATTGGGTGGATTGTGACAATAATATTGGGTGGATTGTAACAATAATACTGGGTGGATTGTAACAGTACTGAGTGGACTGTGACAATACTTTGTGGATTGTGACAATACTGGGTGGATTGTGGCAATGCTGGGTGAATTGTGGCAATACTGGGTGGATTGTGGCAATATTGCGTGGAATGTGGCAATAGTGGGTGAAATGTGGCAATAGTGGGTGGATTGTGGCAATACTGGGTGGATTGTGGCAATATTGGGTGGAATGTGGCAATAGTGGGTGGAATGTGGCAATAGTGGGTGGATTGTGGCAATACTGGGTGGATTGTGGCAATACTGGGTGGATTGTGGCAATATTGGGTGGAATGTGGCAATACTGGGTGGATACCTGGAATATATTTTGAGGGTGTTCCCTTTTATCAGGAGCTCTCTTTTCTTTGGTTATTTTTAGCCCCTTATTTACTCACCCTTTTTATTTATTCAAACACATTTCGCCCTAATTATATACGTTTCTGAAGAATACAAGTTCACCGCTGTTAATCTTGGTAAGAAATCTTTCTTAATACAGAGAATTAACCTTGGTGTACTTGTTTTAACAGCCACGACACTCGCCGCTTTGACTTCCGAGTGTCTTAGCCACGTGGAGAGTCGCGTCTGTCATCACTAAGGTCGCAGTTATGATCCCTGCCAGCTGAGAAAATCAAATATCTTTCTATGTACGTTTTCCAGCGAATTTGTGTTCATTCTGCAATGTGGAGAGAAAAACATCGCAGCATGATGTAAATAAACACTGACCAACTAGAGTATCCTTGGCACTTACATTTACTCCCTACAAATACCTTACAAACATCAGTATTATTTAGTTATAGATCCCTCTTTCATTTTCGTTGGGCAGGACTGAACCCTGGTATTTATCCACAGTGAACTGTATCATCATGACATCTTTCACATCACAAGTGTTCAGAATAGAGGTTGTCGTCAGAGTAGTTATTAAGGGGCACGTAAGTTCCCCAGTCTTCTAATAACATGTTCATTTCTCCACTATAATCTACCTTGTCCATAATTACTATCGCATTTGCTTTGTCTGTTTCGTAAGGTGAAGTCTATGATATTCCTTTAATTCATCTTTTTTTTAATTCATGTATAACACAATTGTCCTCAAAGATTTGTTAAGTTATACCATGTTATTAGAAGACAGGGTAACTTACGTGCCTCTTAAGTCGTTCCCCGGTACTCCTTAAGCACACTTTTATTTTATTTTCACGATATTACGAAATCTGGTTCCATGAGACGTGTGGCACCTGTGAGTGACGCGATGACGACGCTGGTGTGAGGTGACGACGCTGGTGTGAGGTGACGACGCAGGTGTGAGGTCGTAGTCTTCAAGAAATATTCAACGCTTAATATTAAACAATTAATATTCGTTGCAGTTAGGTTAGGTTAGGTAAGGCTCGTCAGGAAACAGATGAAAAGTTTTCTGACGCGGGTCTTAGTCAGATGATGACCCTCCATTGCAGCTTTTAGTCATCTGACCGAGGCCTTCCGCTGGCTTACCGGTCCATCCCCTTAAAAATTATGGTCATAGTTATAACCATTTTTTTTTTCGTTGCAGTGACCACACCATCAAGTCACGGGCTTAGTTCTCACTACTCATTATACACATTCGTTACTTTCACAGTATTGTGAAATTAAAGCCAGTGAAACGTTTTACATTATGACAGGAGTGATTATCATATTTGTGTCTCGTGAGTATTTATGATGGTAGAAGAATCTTAAAAAGTTCTCACGTATCTTGACATCCCTGCGCATTCCTCAACAACTTTCAATTCTGTAACGTCTCCTCTCGCACGACCACAGGGAAGGGGGGATGCTTACTCATAACGTCTCCTCTCGCACGACCACAGGGAAGGGGGGGGATGCTTACTCATAATTTCTCCACTCTTTATTCTCTTCAAAATTTCTAGACAATACACTGGTCTCATGAAGCACATGAACATGGCCGCCTGGCCTCTCACAGCAATACTGAAGCAACATGAACATGGCCGCCTGGCCTCTCACAGCAACACTGAAGTAACATGAACATGGCTGCCTGGCCTCTCACAGCAACACTGAAGTAACATGAACATGGCTGCCTGGCCTCTCACAGCAACACTGAAGCAACATTAACATGGCTGCCTGGCCTCTCAAAGCAACACTGAAGCAACATTAACATGGCTGCCTGGCCTCTCACAGCAATACTGAAGCAACATGAACATGGCCGCCTGGCCTCTCAAAGCAACACTGAAGTAACATGAACATGGCTGCCTGGCCTCTCACAGCAACACTGAAGCAACATTAACATGGCCGCCTGGCCTCTCACAGCAACATTGAAGTAACATGAACATGGCCGCCTGGCCTCTCACAGCAATACTGAAGCAAAATGAACATGGCCGCCTGGCCTCTCACAGCAACATTGAAGCAACATGAACATGGCTGCCTGGCCTCTCACAGCAATACTGAAGCAACATGAACATGGCCGCCTGGCCTCTCACAGCAACACTGAAGCAACATGAACATGGCTGCCTGGCCTCTCACAGCAACACTGAAGTAACATGAACATGGCTGCCTGGCCTCTCACAGCAACACTGAAGCAACATGAACATGGCTGCCTGGCCTCTCACAGCAACACTGAAGTAACATGAACATGGCCGCCTGGCCTCTCACAGCAACACTGAAGCAACATTAACATGGCCGCCTGGCCTCTCACAACAACACTGAAGCAACATGAACATGGCCGCTTGGCCTCTCACAGCAACACTGAAGCAACAATAACATGGCTGCCTGGCCTCTCACAGCAACACTGAAGCAACATTAACATGGCTGCCTGGCCTCTCACAGCAACACTGAAGCAACATTAACATGGCCGTCTGGCCTCTCACAGCAACACTGAAGTAACATGAACATGGCTGCCTGGCCTCTCACAGCAACACTGAAGTAACATGAACATGGCTGCCTGGCCTCTCACAGCAACACTGAAGCAACATTAACATGGCCGCCTGGTCTCTCACAGCAAAACTGAAGCAACATGAACATGGCCGCCTGGCCTCTCACAGCAACACTGAAGTAACATGAACATGGCCGCCTGGCCTCTCACAGCAACACTGAAGCAACATGAACATGGCCGCCTGGCCTCTCACAGCAACACTGAAGTAACATGAACATGGCCGCCTGGCCTTTCACAGCAACACTGAAGCAACATTAACATGGCCGCCTGGCCTCTCACAGCAACACTGAAGTAACATTAACATGGCTGCCTGGCCTCTCACGGCAACACTGAAGCAACATTAACATGGCTGCCTGGCCTCTCACAGCAACACTGAAGTAACATGAACATGGCCGCCTGGCCTCTCACAGCAACACTGAAGTAACATGAACATGGCTGCCTGGCCTCTCACAGCAACACTGAAGCAACATTAACATGGCTGCATGGCCTCTCACAGCAACACTGAAGCAACATTAACATGGTCGCCTGGCCTCTCACAGCAACACTGAAGCAACATTAACATGGCTGCCTGGCCTCTCACAGCAACACTGATGCAACATGAACATGGCTGCATGGCCTCTCACAGCAACACTGAAGCAACATGAACATGGCCGCCTGGCCTCTCACAGTAACACTGAAGTAACATGAACATGGCTGCCTGGCCTCACACAGCAACACTGAAGCAACATGAACATGGCTGCATGGCCTCTCGCAGCAACACTGAAGCAACATGAACATGGCTGCCTGGCCTCTCACAGTAACACTGAAGCAACATGAACATGGCTGCCTGGCCTCTCACAGCAACACTGAAGTAACATGAACATGGCTGCCTGGCCTCTCACAGTAACACTGAAGCAACATGAACATGGCTGCCTGGCCTCTCACAGCAACACTGAAGCAACATGAACATGGCTGCCTGGCCTCTCACAGCAACACTGAAGCAACATTAACATGGCTGCCTGGCCTCTCACAGCAACACTGAAGTAACATGAACATGGCTGCATGGCCTCTAGCAGCAACATTGAAGCAACATGAACATGGCCGCCTGGCTTCTCACAGCAACACTGAAGCAACATGAACATGGCTGCCTGGCCTCTCACAGCAACACTGAAGCAACATTAACATGGCTGCCTGGCCTCTCACAGCAACACTGAAGCAACATTAACATGGCTGCCTGGCCTCTCACAGCAACACTGAAGCAACATGAACATGGCTGCATGGCCTCTCGCAGCAACATTGAAGCAACATGAACATGGCCGCCTGGCCTCTCACAGCAATACTGAAGCAACATTAACATGGCCGCCTGGCCTCTCGCAGCAACACTGAAGCAACATGAACATGGCTGCATGGCCTCTCACAGCAACACTGAAGCAACATGAACATGGCTGCCTGGCCTCTCACAGCAACACTGAAGCAATATGGCAGCACTCTGATACATTCCATTTTTTCCTGTTTCATGTATTGATAATCTTTATTTTTCCCCACAGTTTCCTCTACAATACTCATACTTTCATGTCTTCTGTAAGTCATCTCATCCTTCACGAACGTATCATCCGACACGTTTACTGCCGAATACCGTACTTCGTACTTCTTCCTTATTTCGCCTCCTAAACTTCTACCTACTCTCAGCACCTTGTACCTCTCTACAAGCTCCTGTACCAACTTCTGCAACTTCGCTTCTGAGTCTCCCAGAAGCAACGTACCATCAACAAGTGTGACAACTCCCATCTTAAATCAGATATATTTTCCTTTACCTGACAAACCAGCGTTTACTTATTTTGCAACCGCTGGGTATTAAATGGAAGAGAAGCCAGGGCATGAAGTACATCAGGACGAGCTCTCTTCTTACCATACTCACCTCTCCGCACCTTAGGGAACACAGTACTAACTAGAGTGAGGTTTGCAGCAAGATAATGATATAAATTTTAGTGGTTGCAACAGGTGAGAATCATTTTTTGTTGTGCAGAGGTGTGGAGGATCAGTAGGTGTTGATATGACGATGAGATGGTGTGGGAGTTAAATACTGGGAGAGGAAGGGCGGGAGGGAGAGTACATCTCTGAGGTGTGGTGGGTACTGTAGGTGGCTTGTCAGCTGGAGGAGGGAGGGGGTACACCTGATGTGTGGTGGGTATTGTAGGTGGCTTGTCAGGTGGAGGAGGGAGGGGGTACACCTGATGTGTGGTAGGTATTGTAGGTGGCTTGTGAGATGGAGGAGGGAGGGGGTATATTTGATGTGTGGTAGGTATTGTAGGTGGCTGGGCAGGTGGAGGAGTGAGGGGGTACATCTGAGTTGTAGTGGGTATTGTAGGTGGCTTGTCAGCTGGAGGAGGGAGGGGGTACACCTGATGTGTGGTAGGTATTGTAGGTGGCTTGTCAGCTGGAGGAGAGAGGGGGTACACCTGATGTGTGGTAGGTATTGTAGGTGGCTTGTCAGCTGGAGGAGGGAGGGGGTACACCTGATGTGTGGTAGGTATTGTAGGTGGCTTGTCAGCTGGAGGAGGGATGGGGTACACCTGATGTGTGGTGGGTATTGTTGGTGGCTTGTCAGGTGGAGGAGGGAGGGGGTACACCTGATGTGTGGTAGGTATTGTAGGTGGCTTGTCAGGTGGAGGAGGGAGGGGTACACCTGATGTGTGGTAGGTATTGTAGGTGGCTTGTCAGGTGGAGGAGGGAGGGGGTACACCTGATGTGTGGTGGGTACTGTAGGTGGCTGGGCAGGTGGTGGAGGGAGAGGGTATATCTGATGTATGGTGGGTATTGTAGGTGGCTGGGCAGGTGGAGGAGGGAGGGGGTACATCTGAGTTGTAGTGGGTATTGTAGGTGGCTGCTCAGGTGGAGGAGGGAGGGGGTATACCTGATATATGGTGGGTATTGTAGGTAGCTGGGCAGGTGGAAAAGGGAGGGGTACATCTGATGTATGGTGGGTATTGTAGGTGGCTGGGCAGGTGGAGGAGGGAGGGGGTACATCTGATGTATTGTGGGTATTGTAGGTGGCTGGGCAGGTGGAGGAGGGAGGGTACATCTGAGGTGTGGTGGGTATTATAGGTGGCTGGGCAGGTGGAGGAGGGAGGGGTACATCTGATGTATTGTGGGTATTGTAGGTGGCTGGGCAGGTGGAGAAGGGAGGGGACATCTGAGGTTGGTGGGTATAGGTGGCTGGGCAGGTGGAGAGGGAGGGAATATCTGAGGTGTGGTGGGTATTATAGGTGGCTGGGCAGGTGGAGAAGGGAGGGGAACATCTGAGGTGTGGTGGGTATTATAGGTGGCTGGGCAGGTGGAGAAGGGAGGGGGAACATCTGATGTATTGTGGGTATTATAGTGGCTGGGCAGGTGGAGGAGGAGGGGTAGATCTGATGTATTGTGGGTATTATAGGTGGCTGGGCAGGTGGAGGAGGGAGGGGGTACATCTGATGTATTGTGGGTATTATAGGTGGCTGGGCAGGTGGAGGAGGGAGGGGGTACATCTGATGTATTGTGGGTATTATAGGTGGCTGGGCAGGTGGAGAAGGGAGGGGTACATCTGATGTATTGTGGGTATTATAGATGGCTGGGCAGGTGGAGGAGGGAGGGTACATCTGATGTATTGTGGGTATTTTAGGTGGCTGGGCAGGTGGAGAAGGGAGGGGGAACATCTGATGTATGTGGGTATTTTAGGTGGCTGGGCAGGTGGAGAAGGGAGGGGGAACATCTGATGTATGGTGGGTATTTTAGGTGGCTGGGCAGGTGGAGAAGGAGGGGATCTGATGGACATCTGAGTGAGAGTACTGATGTGGGTATTATAGGTGGCTGGGCAGGTGGAGGAGGAGGGGGTACATCTGATGTATTGTGGGTATTATAGGTGGCTGGGCAGGTGGAGAAGGGAGGGGGAACATCTCTCAGGTAAACGTTGTATACAACGTGGAATAATTAATTAATGGAATAATTAAGAGGGTAAGATGAAGGCTGTGAGGCGACATGTGACGTGAAAACACACAAATGGCAAAAGCAGAATTTTTATTATTGAAAGATGCCACGTAAAAGCCTCTTGTAGGTGAAACCTTTCAGTAAATGGCCACCTTTTCTTATACATGTACTTAAGAACATAAGGAGGAACACTGCAGCGGGCCTACTGGCTCATACATGGCAGGTCCTTGTCAAATACAAACCCACTAACAAAAATATTCGCCCAACCCATTATCATTGTTACCTAAGTAAGTTTTGATAACCCTATTAACTCAAGTTTAAGTCCCACTCAAATCCAACCCCAACAAGTGCAAAGTCATGAAAATTGGGGAAGGACAAAGAAGACCGCTGTTGCATGCAAAGAGTACGTCACCTTATTCAGAGCATGTTAACACACCCATATAGCCTGCCTCACCACCAGCAAACCATGTTGCTAAGGATTTGGTGATCGGGGCCCCATCATCAGATCAGCACCTTGGTTCAGCCAATCATAATGTGGATCTGGCAATGGTAAAGGTGACGTGGATTCCACTCACATGTTTACCATTGTCACTTCCACTCTTTGCTGGTTGCTGCACGGTCGTCTATTGTCTCTTGGCTGCTATATATATATATATATATATATATATATATATATATATATATATATATATATATATATATATATATATATATGTCGTGCCGATTAGGTAAAACTTGCGATTTTGGCTTAAATAGCAACGCTCACCTTGCCATATAAGACAAGTGAAAATTTGTGTATGCAATAATTTCGCCAAAATCATTCTGAACCTAACGAAAAAATATATTTCATTGTGTTTGTTTATTATTAAATTATTGTTAACGTATCTAAAATATATTTAGATGGGTTAGGCTAAATTAAATTGCGCTTGTTGTAATAAGGTTAGGTAGGTTTTCAAAGTTTCTCTTGGTTCAAAATTATAAATTTTTACATTAACATAAATGAAAAAATATATCTTTAAACGTATAAGACAATTTTTAGAAAGGACTTAAATTTAAATGAGTTCTTGCTAATTGACCAGTTTTACCTAATCGGCACGACATATATATATATATATATATATATATATATATATATATATATATATATATATATATATATATATATATATATATATATACAATTCAAAGTTTTTCTACTGTGTTTACTTTGCTCCAAGCTCCCTTTACACTCAGGATAACAGTCCTTGAGAACCTGAGGTTCTAATAACCGGAGACAGAGTACAGGCTAGGGGGGGCCAAAGCCTGCAAACCTTACTCAAGGAAAAGGTACAAGTTGTTTTAATAAAGACACAAACACAACCAAGGTTTTGAGTATCATTATATAAATTGTTTACAATACTGAGAAATTGATGAATAAGACATGTGCAAGACATGTGGAAGACATGTGCAAGACATGGATATATTTATTTTGAAGACGTTTCGTCATCTAGCGACTTCATCAATTTAACACTCGTACAAAGGTGATATACAGGAAACAACGGAAGATGAGGCAATCAGTCCCATAGCCTTGATAGACAGAGTTCAATCTATTTATCTTGATAAAACTAAAGGAGTCACAAGGCTGAGCTACTAATTACATTATATTTCACTGTCTCCAGTATATATTCTCTGTACGGAATTGAAAAAGCCACTTTTTGGCGAAACGTTTACAAATAAAGATTCCAAAGTAGTAGGTAAGAGACACATATATACTGATGAAGACATTTATTAAAGAAACGTTTGGCCACAAGTAGCTTCTGCAGTACTAGGACTGATGAAGCCACGTGTGCGAAACGTATCCTTAACAAATGTCTTGATGAGTACATACATGTCTTACATCTTGTTGGGATCATCACGCCACCTCACCAGAGACCCAGGTGTTGCACATGTGTCTTATTCATCCAGGAGTGAAGACAGTGACGCAGGTGAAGAACAAGTGATCATACAGTGAGTTAGAATAATGTTGAAGCAGCAGACAGCGAGAAAGAAGGAAGCTGAACGGCCACCATCAAGAACACACTTAACCTGGAGCCAAGATGATGGACGAGAGTTGAAATGGGGCTCCTTCGTCAACCTGGCCTGGTACATCCTCATACAGTATGTTCCCCTCGTCTCAGTCCCTCAAGATAATACACTACACTTCACTGATAAAATCTGCACCACCAACAACAACACTACTGTCTGTACCACCATCACTACTGTCTACACCACCATCACTACTGTCTACACCACTAACACTACTGTCTGCACCACCAACACTACTGTCTACACCACCACCAACACTACTGTCTGCACCACCAACACTACTGTCTACACCACTAACACTACTGTTTGCACCACCACCACTACTGTGTACACCACCAACACTACTGTCTACATCACCAACACTACTGTCTGCACCCCCAACACTACTGTCTACACCACCACCAACACTACTGTCTGCACCACCAACATTACTGTCAGCGCCACCAACACTACTGTCTGCACCGCCACCACCAACACTACTGTCTGCACCACCAACACTACCGTCTGCACCACCAACGCTACTGTGTGCACCACCAACACCACCACCTGCAGCACCATCAGCAACAACTACT
The DNA here is from genome assembly GCA_009830355.1 of Cherax destructor. Taxonomy (NCBI): domain Eukaryota; kingdom Metazoa; phylum Arthropoda; class Malacostraca; order Decapoda; family Parastacidae; genus Cherax; species Cherax destructor. The sequence goes on from WNWK01005412.1 coordinate 29,099, forward strand.
GTCAGTAGCACCATAATTGTATCCTCTGGTGTTCCCGTATCACCATTTACAAGAGAGATTGTGGAGGGGGGGGGAAGAGTGGTCCACTCACTGCACTCAACACTCAACATTCAACACTCAACATTCAACACTCAACATTCAACATTCAACATTTAACACTCAACATTCAACACTCAACACTCAACATTCAACACTCAACATTCAACACTCAACATTCAACACTCAACATTCAACACTCAACACTCAACATTCAACACTCAACATTCAACACTCAACACTCAACATTCAACACTCAACATTCAACATTCAACACTCAACATTCAACACTCAACACTCAACATTCAACACTCAACATTCAACATTCAACATTCTAAATATTAACATCGTCAACATCTATAGTACTTGTTTTGATATCACCAGCACGCCAGGTATTTAGGTCAACAGCCTAGCTTGGTTTCGTACTGAACTCTCTGCCTAGCTGTCTGCTTGCCGTCTGGCTTCGTGCCTGTCTGTCTGCTGGCTGGCTTCGGCTCCCTGACTGCCTGACCAGCTAGCTAAGCTCTGGTAGTAACTAGTCTGGCTTATCAATCACATTCTCGAAACCCGCAAATTGTGAGGCATTAAAAGCTCAGGTAAATACTAGTCTGCGCGGCGCTCACCTCCCACCTGCGCTCAACTGCTCCAGTTTTCAAGACTTAATCATTCTCAGCGATCGATCGGTTATTAGTCAGGGTATAATTTTGCACTTCTATCTATGCTTTGTGGTGGCAAGGACGGGACGCCCGGCCTCCACACATCAGATAAACATAGAGTTTTCACAAGCCCAGCGGTTCACGATGTGATCCTGTGAAAAACATAGAGGCGGAGGAAGACAACAAGGGTGCTTGTGGCTAGGTTGGTAGCGTTCTCGACTCAACATACTGAAAGACTGGGGATCGCTCCTAGGCACGGGAGAAACGTCGGACATGTTTACTCACACCTGCTGCCCCTCTTCGCCCAGCAGCAAGTAGGTACCTGGGTGTTAGTCGAGTGTTGTGGGTAGCATCCTGGAGAAGAAAATTAAAGGTCCACAATGGAAATAAGACAGACAGTCCTCAATGACGCACTGACTTTCTTGGGATATCCTGGGTGGCTAACCCTGCACAGTGCATCATAGCAAGACAACATACACACTGCATCATAGCAAGACAACATACACACTGCATCATAGCAAGACAACATACACACTGTATCATAGCAAGACAACATACACACTGTATCATAGCAAGACAACATACACACTGCATCATAGCAAGACAACATACACACTGTATCATAGCAATACAACATACACACTGCATCATAGCAAGACAACATACACACTGCATCATAACAAGACAACATACACACTGTATCATAGCAAGACAACATACACACTAGATCATAGCAAGACAACATACACACTGCATCATAGCAAGACAACATACATACTGCATCATAGCAAGACAACATACACACTGCATCATAGCAAGACAACATACACACTGCATCATAGCAAGACAACATACACACTGCATCATAGCAAGACAACATACACACTGTATCATAGCAAGACAACATACACACTGCATCATAGCAAGACAACATACACACTGCATCATAGCAAGACAACATACACACTGCATCATAGCAAGACAACATACACACTGCATCATAGCAAGACAACATACACACTGCATCATAGCAAGACAACATACACACTGGATCATAGCAAGACAACATACACACTGGATCATAGCAAGACAACATACACACTGGATCATAGCAAGACAACATACACACTGCATCATAGCAAAACAACATACACACTGCATCATAGCAAGACAACATACACACTGCATCATAGCAAGACAACATACACACTGCATCATAGCAAGACAACATACACACTGCATCATAGCAAGACAACATACACACTGCATCATAGCAAGACAACATACACACTGTATCATAGCAAGACAACATACACACTGCATCATAGCAAGACAACATACACACTGGATCATAGCAAGACAACATACACACTGCATCATAGCAAGACAACATACACACTGCATCATAGCAAGACAACATACACACTGGATCATAGCAAGACAACATACACACTGGATCATAGCAAGACAACATACACACTGGATCATAGCAAGACAACATACACACTGCATCATAGCAAGACAACATACACACTGCATCATAGCAAGACAACATACACACTGCATCATAGCAAGACAACATACACACTGCATCACAGCAAGACAACATACACACTGCATCATAGCAAGACAACATACACACTGGATCATAGCAAGACAACATACACACTGCATCATAGAAAGACAACATACACACTGCATCATAGCAAGACAACATACACACTGGATCATAGCAAGACAACATACACACTGCATCATAGCAAGACAACATACACACTGGATCATAGCAAGACAACATACACACTGGATCATAGCAAAACAACATACACACTGGATCATAGTAAGACAACATACACATTGGATCATAGCAAGACAACATACACACTGCATCATAGCAAGACAACATACACACTGCATCATAGCAAGACAACATACACACTGGATCATAGCAAGACAACATACACACTGGATCACAGCAAGACAACATACACACTGCATCATAGCAAGACAACATACACACTGTATCATAGCAAGACAACATACACACTGTATCATAGCAAGACAACATACACACTGTATCATAGCAAGACAACATACACACTGCATCATAGCAAGACAACATACGCACTGTATCATAACAAGACAACATACACACTGTATCATAGCAAGACAACATACACACTGCATCATAGCAAGACAACATACACACTGCATCATAGCAAGACAACATACACACTGCATCATAGCAAGACAACATACACACTGTATCATAGCAAGACAACATACATACATACTGCATCATAGCAAGACAACATACACACTGTATTATAGCAAGACAACATACACATTGCATCATAGCAAGACAACATACACACTGCATCATAGCAAGACAACATACACACTACATCATAGCAAGACAACATACACACTGTATCATAGCAAGACAACATACATACTGCATCATAGCAAGACAACATACACACTGGATCATAGCAAGACAACATACACACTAGATCATAGCAAGACAACATACACTCTGGATCATAGCAAGACAACATACACACTGGATCATAGCAAGACAACATACATACTGCATCATAGCAAGACAACATACACACTAGATCATAGCAAGACAACATACACACTGGATCATAGCAAGACAACATACATACTGCATCATAGCAAGACAACATACACACTGGATCATAGCAAGACAACATACACACTAGATCATAGCAAGACAACATACACACTGGATCATAGCAAGACAACATACACACTGTATCATAGCAAGACAACATACATACTGCATCATAGCAAGACAACATACACACTGGATCATAGCAAGACAACATACACACTAGATCATAGCAAGACAACATACACACTGGATCATAGCAAGACAACATACACACTGGATCATAGCAAGACAACATACACACTGTATCATAGCAAGACAACATACACACTGCATCATAGGAAGACAACATACACACTGCATCATAGCCATCAGTTCAGTACCTGATCCTCACATACACCAGGGGTCACCACATACTATCCTCGGCCAGTTGAAACACATGTTAATTGTTCAACTACGGATCATACTGTGTTGATTTCTGCCAGAACTACGGAATTACATATATTATTTATTACTCTATGTTAGTTTAGTTTAAATTAATTTATGTTTACATATACTTAATAACTAATAACGACATAAACGGTCGGCTTACGTCTGGCAGCCCGGGATGAGCCATATTGGCTAGAACGTTAGAAACTCCACGTTCACTATTTAAGATGCAGGAATGCTGCAGCATGACGTGTTTAAGTTGCAGGAATGCTGCAACATGACGTTTAAGTTGCAAGACTGCTGCAACATGACGTGTTTAAGTTGCAGGAATGCTGCAACATGACGTTTAAATTGCAAGACTGCTGCAACATGACGTGTTTAAGTTGCAGGAATGCTGCAACATGACGTGTTTAAGTTTCAAGAATGCTGCAACATGACGTGTTTAAGTTGCAGGAATGCTGCAAAGTGACGTGTTTAAGTTGCAAGAATGCTGCAACATGACGTGTTTAAGTTGCAGGAATGCTTCAACATGACTGTTTAAGTTGCAAGAATGCTGCAACATGACGTGTTTAAGTTGCAGGAATGCTGCAACATGACGTGTTTAAGTTGCAAGAATGCTGCATATTACGAACACAGGTAATAAATGGCTTGTTGACCAGGTCGTAATGGGTTTTGGAGCAAAAATAAACACAGCAGTAGTATTTGACTTGTATTTTTCTTCACCAATTATATATATTATGTACACTTATATTTCAACTCTTGTATATAGTGTACATAAGTGTACCACACGGTGATCAAGGCAAAGACAAAAGCCTGAGAGAGAGAGAACCGTGCTCAACCAGCGGCTATGCGAGTCTGGCAAGGGCTGACTGTGAGTGAAACCACGTCACCTCAGCACTTGGCAGGCCCACCTGTGATTCGCTAATGAACTAAGGTACTGATTTAACGATGGGGCCCCTAAAGATCGTTAAACCTTTAGCACCCGGTTCGCTGCTTGGGAGGCAGCCTGTATGGGAGTGTGTATATACGCTGAATAAAGTGTAACGTACTCTTTGCATGCCACACTGCAACATGAAGTGTTAAAGTTGCAAGAATGCTGCAATATGACGTGTTTAAGTTGCAAGAATAATGCAACATGACGTGTTTAAGTTGCAGGAAGTGCTGCAACAAAACTTATTGAAGTTGCAGAAAGTGCTGCAACATCATTCACCGCTACCAGACTTATAACCAAATTCCGTTTATAGAAGTGTTGCGACATGACGCATCAAAGTTACAAGACATGCTCTTGCATGTATTTAAGCCAAAAGATGCGCAGCAACATGGCATATTTAAGTGACCCTGAACGTGCGTCCATCAGGCAGGATTCTGTCCTGAGATCACGTCCCTGTAATCCTCCCTGAGCAGTCACAACACACCCTCCAGTCTTGACCAGCACATGGCTGGTGGAGGAGACTAACATATACCATAAGAATAGATAGCACAACCACTTTGGAAGTTATCACAGCCACTGTGGAGGCTATCACAGCCACTGTGGAGACTATCACAGCCCCTGTGGAGGCTATCACAGCCACTGTAGAGGCTATCACAGCCACTGAGGAGGCTAGCATAACCACTTTGGAAGTTATCACAGCCACTGTGGAGGCTAACACAGCCAATGTGGAGGCTAGCCCAGCCACTGTGGAGGCTAGCACAGCCACTGTGGAGGTTATCCCAGCCACTGTAGAGGCTATCACAGCCACTGTGGACGTTATTAGAAACACAGGTGTAGTCTAGTAGCCTGCACACCTGGCTGTAGCACGATAACCACACAGGAACCAGCAAAGAGGCAGCAGAGAGAGTAAATAGTTATATTTCCTTTACCAAATAGTAATCAGGTAAGTACAATATATACAGCGAATATGTACAATAAGGCAAGTGCAAGACAAACGATGAGAAGCATTGTGACCAGATTGGGAGGTAAGTCTGCCAAGGTTGATTCACCAGTGTACCACATCGCTTCACAACTTTGGTGGGATTCCTTGTGATTGGTTGGTTGAACGAAAGTATTAGCATAACGAAGGAAGGGGGAGTCCCTACTCGTTACACCCTTAGCACCTGGTTCGCTGGTAGGGAGGGCATCCCTATATGGGTATGTGACAAACGCAGAATAAAATATAACTTACTCTTAGCATACCACAGAGGCTGTGCTAGGTATTATACTATACATAGTTATTAATTGTGGTGCATGAAATAACATAAAACTAAGCTTTCTTAATATAAAGTCATTGTTATATATATATATATATATATATATATATATATATATATATATATATATATATATATATATCAGTGGTACCGGTTTGATGGTCCAAACTCACCCTTATAAATTTATTTTTAAATGCTTTTGTAATTAATTTTGGGGTCAAAGGACTAGTCTATTTACAACTTTCTTAAGGATAAATCGTTTGGTATGGCATAACAGCATTCTGGGATGAAAATATCGTAAACCGGTACCATATATATATATATATATCTCCATGGAAGTGGAATAGAATTCTTCCTCCGTAGCCATGCGTGTCGTAAGAGGCGACTAAAATGCTGGGAGCAAGGGGCTAGTAACCCCTTCTCCTGTATATATTACTAAATGTAGAAGGAGAAACTTTCGTTTTTCCTTTTGGGCCACCCTGTCTCGGTGGAAACGGCCGACGTGTTGAAAGAAAGAAGATATTTATATATATATATATTTTTTTTTTTTTTATTAACACATCGGCCGATTCCCACAAGGCAGGGTGGCCCGAAAAGAAAAACTTTCATCATCATTCACTCCATCACTGTCTTGCCAGAAGGGTGCTTTACACTACAGTTATAAAACTGCAACATTTACACCCCTCCTTCAGAGTGCCGGCACTGTACTTCCCATCTCCAGAACTCAAGTCCGGCCTGCCGGTTTCCCTGAATCCCTTCATAAATGTTACTTTGCTCACACTCCAACAGCACGTCAAGTATTAAAAAACCCTATGCCTCCATTCACTCCTATCAAATACGCTCACACATGCTTGCTGGAAATCCAAGCCCCTCGCACACAAAACTTCCTTTACCCCCTCCCTCCAACCTTTCCTAGGCCGACCCTACCCCACCTTCCCTCCACTACAGATTTATACACTCTCGAAGTCACTCTGTCTCGTTCCATTCTCTCTACATGTCCAAACCACCTCAACAACCCCTCCTCAGCTCTCTGGACAATCGTTTTGGTAATCCCGCACCTCCTCCTAATTTCCAAACTCCGAATTCTCTGCATTATATTCACACCACACATTGACCTCAGACATGACATCTCCACTGCCTCCAGCCTTCTCCTCGTTGCAACATTCATCACCCATGCTTCACACCCATATAAGAGCGTTGGTATAACTATACTCTCATACATTCCCCTCTTTACTTCCATGGACAAGGTTCTTTGTCTCCACAGACTCCGAAGTGCTCCACTCACCCTTTTCCCCTCATCAATTCTATGATTCACCTCATCCTTCATAGACCCATCCGCCGACATGTCCACTCCCAAATATCTGAATACATTCACCTCCTCCATACTCTCTCCCTCCAATCTGATATCCAATCTTTCGTCACCTATTCTTTTTGTTATCCTCATCACCTTACTCTTTCCTATATTCACTTTCAATTTTCTTCTTTTACACACCTACCAAATTCATCCACCAACCTCTGCAGCTTCTCTTCAGAATCTCCCAAAAGCACAGTGTCATCAGCAAAAAGCAACTGTGACAACTCCCACTTTGTATTTGCTTCTTTATCTTTTAGCCCAACACCTCTTGCCAAGACCCTCGCATTCACTTCTCTTACAACCCCATCTATAAATATATTGAACAACCACGGTGACATCACACATCCTTGTCTAAGGCCCACTTTTACTGGGAAATAGTCCCCTTCCCTCCTACACACACTAACCTGAGCCTCACTATCCTCATAAAAACTCTTCACTGCTTTCAGTAACCTTCCTCCTATTCCATACACCTGCAACATCTGCCACATTGCCCCCTATCTACCCTATCATACGCCTTTTCCAAATCCATAAATGCCACAAAAACATCTTTACCCTTATCCAAATACTGTTCACCTATATGTTTCACTGTAAACACTTGGTCTACACACCCCCTACCTTTCCTAAAGCCCCTTGTTCATCTGCTATCCTGCTTTCTGTTTTACTCTTAATTCTTTCAATAATAACTCTACCATACACTTTACCAGGTACACTCAACAGACTTATTCCCTATAATTTTGCACTCTCTTTTGTCCCCTTTGCCTTTATACAAAGGAACAATACACGCTCTCTGCCAATCCCTAGGTACCTTACCCTCTTCCATACATTTATTAAATAATAGCACCAACCACTCCAAAATTATATCCCCACCTGCTTTTAACATTTCTATCTTTATCCCATCAATCCCAGCTGCCTTACCCCTTTCATTCTACCCACTGCCTCACGAACTTCCCCTACACCCACAACTGGCTCTTCCACACTCCTACAAGATGTTATTCCTCCTTGCCCTACACACGAAATCACAGCTTCCCTGTCTTCATCAACATTTAACAAATCCTCAAAATATTCTCTCCATCTTCCCGATACCTCTAACTCTCCATTTAATAACTCTCCTCTCCTATTTTTAACTGTCAAATCCATTTGTTCTCTAGGCTTCCTCAACTTATTAATCTCATTCCAAAACTTTTTCTTATTTTCAACAAAATTTGCTGATAACATCTCACCCACTCTCTCATCTGCTCTCTTTTTACATTGCTTCACCACTCTTTTAACCTCTCTTTTCTCTCCATATACTCTTCCCTCCTTGCATCACTTCTACTTTGTAAAAACCTCTCATATGCTAACTTTTCTCCTTACTACTCTCTTTACATCATCATTCCACCAATCGCTCCTCTTCCCTCCCGCACCCACTCGCCTGTAACCACAAACTTCTGCTGAACACTCTAACACTACATTTTTAAATCTACCCCATACATTTTCGACCCCATTGCCTACACTCTCACTAGCCCATCTATCCTCCAATAGTTGTTTATATCTTACCCTAACTGCCTCCTCTTTTAGTTTATAAACCTTCACCTCTCTTTTACTTACTGATTCTATTTTCCTTGTATCCCATCTACCTTTTACTCCCACTGTAGCTATAACTAAAAAGTGATCTGATATATCTGTAGCCCCTCTATAAACATGTACATCCTGAAGTCTACTCAACAGTCTTTTATCTATCAATACATAGTCCAACAAACTACTGTCATTACGCCCTACATCATATCTTGTATACTTATTTATCCTCTTTTTCTTAAAATATGTATCACCTATAACTAAACCCCTTTCTATACAAAGTTCAACCAAAGGGCTCCCATTATCATTTACACCTGGCACCCCAAACTTACCTACTACACCCTCTCTGCATGTTTCTCCCACTTTAGCATTTAGGTCCCCTACCACAATTACTCTCTCATTTGGTTCAAAAGTTCCTATACATTCGCTTAACATCTCCCAAAATCTCTCTCTCTCTACACCCCCTCTCTTCTCCAGGTGCATACACGCTTATTATGACCCACTTTTCGCATCCGACCCTTATTTTAATCCACATAATCCTTGAATTTACACATTTATATTCCCTCTTTTCCTTCCATAACTGATCCTTCAACATTATTGCTACCCCTTCCTTAGCTCTAACTCTCTCAGATACTCCTGACTTAATCCCATTTATTTCTCCCCACTGAAACTCGCCTACCCCCTTCAGCTTTGTTTCGCTTAGGGCCAGGACATCCAACTTCTTTTCATTCATAACATCGGCAATCATCTCTTTCTTATCATCCGCACTACATCCACGCACATTCAGACAACCCATATATATATATATATATATATATATATATATATATATATATAATATATAGAAAAAAAAAGAGAGAGAGAGAGAGAGAGAGAGAGAGAGAGAGAGAGAGAGAGAGAGATCGCAGTCAGCAGGGCTCGATACTGCTACTGGGGACAGTCAAGTTTCCCAGGCAGTGCTCTTATCCACTCAGTCACGAATGTCACATAAGTTGGGCAGCCCGGTACACAAGCCATATTTGTTTCCCAGCCCGGGCGCGTCAGTGAGCCTCAATCATGGACTATTTCAATCTCCTCCTGTCCGTCCCAGTAACAGTATCGAGTCCTGCTGACTGCGATCTTTCTCTTTATATACCCGCTTGTTTCTGCGTGGTGCATTGATATATATATATATATATATATATATATATATAACTAATTTGTTAAGAAAGTTTAGTTTTCATCATTTCATGCACCACACTTTATAACTATACATAATATAATACGTATGATCGTTAAGTAACATATTCGTGACAAGCGCATCGACGTTACCTAAAAACAATTAAAATGGTTTTCGAACTGAACAAAATGTCAGATGGTGTAAGCTGGTGTAAGTCTTTGTTTATTTTGTCACAGTCGAGACTTTCCTTATTGAAGTTAGATTTGCTGAGTATCCCTTCTAGTATACTATTTCTGCATTTAAACAAAAAAATAAAAAAATCAATTAATACTATGAAACTGAGATAGAAATAATGAAGGTTCTAAATTAATAAATGTAAAAAAAAAAAACTAAAAGAGCAAGTTGATATGTAGAGAGAATGATGATCAGGACTTGGTCAAAAATAATGATAACAGAGGAAACAAAAGACTTGGAAGAGAACAAAGCAAAAATAGAAGATATTGATGTCGGTCTAATAAAGCAAAAGAAAGAGCTAGACAAGAGCAGCAGGTGACTTAGAATATCTCAGTGTTAACAAAACCTTGGAAGGGAGGAAGGAGGCCTTGGAGGAGATGATAGTCTTGGAGGAGATGAAGGAGGTCTTGGAGGAGATGAAGGAGGCCTGAGGAATGATAAATCTTGGAGGAGATGGGATCTGAGGATGAAGGAGGTCTTGGAGGATATGATAGAAGTCTTGGAGGAGATGAAGGAGGTCTTGGAGGAGATGAAGGAGGTCTTGGAGGATATGATAGAAGTCTTGGAGGAGATGAAGGAGGTCTTGGAGGCGATGAAGGAGGTCTTGGAGGAGATGAGAGGCTTTGGAAGAGATGATGGAGGTCTTGGAGGAGATGAAGGAGGTCTTGGAGAAGATGAGGCTTTGGAAGAGATGATGGAGGTCTTGGAGGAGATGAAGAAGATCTTAGAGGAGATGAAGGTCTTGGAGAGGATGAAGGTCATGGAGGAAATGAAGTAGTTTTGGAGGAGATGAAGGAGGTCTTGGAGGAGATGAAGGTTTTGGAGGAGATAAAGTAGTTTTGGAGGAGATGGGGGAGATGAGAGAGGTATTGGATGAGATGAAGGTCTTGGAGACGAAAGAGGTCTTCAAGAAGATGAAGGTCTTGGAGGAGATGAAGGAGGTATTATAGGAGACGAAGGTCTTGGAGAGATGAAGGTCTTGCAAGAGATGAAGGTCTTGGAGAAGATGAAGGGGATTTAGAGATGAAGGGAACTTAGAGATGAAAGGGGCTTGTAGATGAAGGGGGCGTGGAGAAGATGAGTTGGGCTTGAAGGAGATGAAGGGGACTTGGAGAAAAACGGGGCTTGGAGGAGATGGAGGAGGTCTTGGAGGAATGAAGGAGGCTTAGGGAGAGATGAAGGTCTTTGAGGATACGAAGTGGACTTGAAGATGAAGGGACTTGGAGATGAATTGGGCTTGAGGGAGATGAAGAGGACTTGAAGATGAAGGGCGCTTGGAGGAGTGAAGGGACTTGCAGAAGATGAAGAGGCATGAAGATGAAGAAGACTTGAAGGAGATGAAGGAGACTTAGAGGACATGCGTGTGGCTTGGAAGAAATGAAGATGTCTTGGAGAAGATAAAGGGGACTTGGAGAAGGTGAAGAGGATTTGGAGAAGATGAAGGGGGCTTGGAGGAGATAAAGATGGGTTGGAGATGAGTGGGGCTTGGAGATGCAGGGGACTTGGGGATGAAGGAGCTTGGAGAAGAATGGAGCTTAGAGGTGAAGAAGGCTTTGAGGAGATGGATGGCTTGGAGATGAAGAGTCCTTGGGGGTGATGAAGGGGGCTTGGAGATGAAGGGGACTTGCAGGAGATGACGGGGGTTGGAGGAGATGAAGGGGCTTGGAGAGAAAGGGGTGCTTGCAGAAGATGAAAGGGCTTGGAGGAGATGAAGGACTAGAAAAGGATATAGCTAAAAAATATAAGTTACGGGTAAGTCACTAAAGAGAGAGAACAGCAGGTGATAATGACGAAGATAACTGACACAACAAATGTTACTTTTGAAAAAAAAGAGAAATTGGAAAAAAAAATTTAAGCTATGAAGCGAGATTTGACAGAGATGGAGTAGTAGTAGTAGTAGTAGTAGTAGTAGTAGTAGTAGTAGTAGTAGTAGTAGCCTGCAAAGCTTTGCCAGGAAGATCCTTTAAAGTTATCTCGTCTCTTTTGTTCACAGATGCAGGGGAAAAGAACACAATATCCACAGTGTGGGATTTTACACTGAGTGAGAATTTGTCATTTTCCCAGTGTGAGCAAATGGTACAAAAGGGTAGTAGTAGTTGTAGTAGTAGTAGTAGTAGTAGTTGTAGTAGTTGTGTAGTAGTAGTAGTTGTAGTAGTAGTTGTAGTAGTTGTAGTAGTAGTAGTAGTAGTTGTAGTAGTAGTAGTTGTAGTAGTTGTAGTAGTAGTAGTAGTAGTTGTAGTAGTAGTAGTTGTAGTAGTAGTAGTAGTAGTAGTTGTAGTAGTAGTAGTAGTAGTTGTAGTAGTAGTAGTAGTAGTAGTTGTAGTAGTTAGTAGTAGTAGTAGTAGTAGTAGTAGTAGTTGTAGTAGTTGTAGTAGTAGTAGTAGTTGTAGTAGTTGTAGTAGTAGTAGTAGTTGTAGTAGTAGTAGTAGTAGTTGTAGTAGTAGTAGTAGTAGTTGTAGTAGTTGTAGTAGTAGTAGTAGTAGTAGTAGTTGTAGTAGTAGTAGTAGTAGTTGTAGTAGTTGTAGTAGTTGTAGTAGTTGTAGTAGTAGTAGTAGTTGTAGTAGTAGTAGTAGTAGTAGTGTAGTAGTAGTAGTAGTAGTAGTAGTAGTAGTTGTAGTAGTAGTAGTTGTAGTTGTAGTAGTAGTAGTAGTTGTAGTAGTAGTAGTTGTAGTGTAGTAGTAGTTGTATTAGTAGTAGTAGTAGTAGTAGTAGTAGTAGTAGTTGTAGTTGTAGTAGTAGTAGTAGTTGTAGTAGTAGTAGTAGTGTAGTAGTAGTAGTAGTTGTAGTAGTAGTAGTAGTAGTTGTAGTTGTTGTAGTAGTAGTAGTAGTTGTTGTAGTAGTAGTAGTAGTTGTAGTAGTAGTAGTAGTAGTAGTAGTAGTTGTAGTTGTTGTAGTAGTAGTAGTTGTAGTAGTAGTTGTAGTTGTTGTAGTAGTAGTAGTAGTTGTAGTAGTAGTTGTAGTTGTTGTAGTAGTAGTAGTAGTTGTAGTAGTAGTTGTAGTTGTTGTAGTAGTAGTAGTAGTTGTAGTTGTAGTAGTAGTTGTAGTAGTAGTAGTAGTAGTAGTAGTAGTTGTAGTAGTAGTTGTAGTAGTAGTAGTAGTAGTAGTTGTAATAGTAGTTGTAGTTGTTGTAGTTGTAGTAGTAGTTGTAGTAGTAGTAGTAGTAGTTGTAGTTGTTGTAGTAGTAGTAGTTGTAGTAGTAGTAGTAGTTGTAGTAGTAGTAGTAGTTGTAGTAGTAGTAGTTGTAGTAGTAGTAGTAGTTGTAGTAGTAGTAGTAGTTGTAGTAGTAGTTGTAGTTGTTGTAGTAGTAGTAGTAGTTGTAGTTGTTGTAGTAGTAGTAGTAGTTGTAGTAGTAGTTGTAGTAGTAGTAGTTGTAGTAGTTGTTGTAGTAGTAGTAGTAATAGTTGTAGTAGTAGTAGTTGTAGTAGTAGTAGTAGTAGTAGTAGTAGTAGTTGTAGTAGTAGTAGTAGTAGTAGTAGTAGTAGTTGTAGTAGTAGTAGTAGTAGTAGTAGTAGTAGTTGTAGTAGTAGCAGTAGTTGTAGTAGTAGTTGTAGTAGTAGTAGTTGCTGTTGTTGTTGTTGCTGCTGCTGCTGCTATAGCATTTACGGAGAACTTTGACCTAGTAGGTTGCTCAGCACTCATATCCATAAAACACACAACACAATAAAAACAAATACAACACAATAAAAGCAACAACATTTAGCACAGACAAATACAATCATACCAAGTGAAAATAACCAGCATCAATTAAATAACCCACTAAAGTGAAAAGACTCTCCTAAAAGTCCCCCGAGGTCCCTACAAGCACCTTGGTAATCCCACACCTCCTATTATAAAAACCTTAATGAAGGCGGAGAGGCTGAAGCCGACGGCCAACTGTTCAGCTATGTTCAACAGTCAGCGTGCACTGAAGGTAATAAAATCATGAACAGAAACAATCAAAGAAGAAGTTCATATGAATAAAATGCTGATAAAATGCTAAGTGAATGTGATCAATGAAGAACATACAGTGAGAGGGAAACGAGTTGAAAAATATGAGAAAGGTAAGAACAGGAGGCTAAGAGTAGCATTTACACCGATAAAGAATAAAGAGGAACTACTGGAGAAAGCCACGAACGTCAAGAAATTGCAAGGTTATAAGGATATACAAATTAGACAAGGCCTTTCAGAGGACAGATAGAAGAAAATAACTTCCTGAGCATTGTTACGAGGTTAAATGAGGACAGAAATGAGTACAAAGAAGACGGGGTTTTTTCTTTCCCTAGCAACTGAGTCCTACTGACCTGTTGAAAGTGGTTTCTAACGGAGACCAACACAAGGCAGAGAACAACCAACCTGAAACAGAAAGAAAACAATGAGAAAAACACATTTGTAATTAATTCGTACAATAATATAGATGGAGAGATTTAAATAGATTAGAGTTATTGGACATTAATGAGAAGAAACTTGATTCTGACTCAGACGAAACTAGAAGAAAATATATTTAAATGAGGATTTATTGGTCGAAAAATACTCATTGTGGAGAAGAAACAGAGTAGGAGAGGAAGAAGGGAAGTAGCATATATTGTTGTTGTTGTTGGTGGTGATTCGCCGGTACTCTCCCGGTCCGGGTCTTTTACAGATGGTGACCCCGGCCTTGGCTCCCTGTCTTGGGAGTGTCTGAGACCTATGTCTCCCATGGGAGGAGGTACAAGTACCCTGTCATCATATATATATATATATATATATATGCACATGTAGTGCCGAATAGGTAAAACTGGTCAATTCCCAAGAACTCATTTAAAATTAAGTCCTTCCTAAAAATTTCTCTTATACGTTTAAAAATATATTTTTTCATTTATGTTAATGTAAAAATTAATAATTTTGTACCAAAAGAACCTTAGAAAACTTACCTAACCTTATTATAACAAGCACAATTTAATTTAGCCTAATCCAACTAAATATATTTTAGAAAAGTTTACAATAATTTAATAATAAACAAACACAATGAAATATATTTTTTTATGTTCGAATTATTTTGCGAAATTATTGCATACACAATTTTCGTTTGCCTTATTCGGCAAGAAGAACGTTGCTATTTAAGCCAAAATAGCATATATATATATATATATATATATATATATATATATATATATATATATATATATATATATATATATATATATATATATATATATATTTATATTGAACGGAAATCATAAAAATATATACATGGATAGCTGATGGATATCGTATGATATTATATATTGTAACGACGAACAAGTGGTATTTAATCAATAACAACACTGCGACTAGCTGAGGATTCGAGAATTCGAACCCGTGTTGTTTTAGCCCGCCTCATGGTGAGCGAAAATTCCACGACGCTCTAACCCACGGAACCATAGAATCCTACAAGAATCACGCACCCAGCAGAGCTAGGTGTTGTACCGTGATCCGAGGATACACGATAGTGTGGGTGCCTCAGAGCTAATTTCATCCTCCTCCGATTAGTGTGTGTGTGTTTGAATCTCTCTCCCTCACCTCGCCGACACAATTTTAAAAGACAACACATGACTGAACCTTGTGAGGAGATTACACGCCTGGCACAAAGGGTTCAAAATGTATCTTTTAAATCAAGTGGCTACCGCCCTTACGCGCAGCGACCTGCACACTGCGGAAGTCATCTGCTGCTGCTCCTGATACTGCTGTTGCTGCTGCTTCTGCTGCTCCTACTCCTGCTGCTGCTGCTTACCTGCTCTCTGCCTCTCCTGCTGTCTCACCGCTGCTCGCTGCTCCTGCTCTGCTGCTGCTTAGCTGCTGCTCCTGCCTGCTGCTCTACTGCTGCTCTCTACTCCTGCTGCTGCTCTCTCCTGCTGCTGCCTCCTGCTGCTGCTGCTCTCCGCTCTTCTCCTGCTGCTGCTCCTACTCCTGCTGCTCCTGCTGCTGCTGGTACTGCTGCTGCTGCTGCTGCTCCTCCTCCTGCTGCTGCTGCTGCTCCTCCTCCTCCTGCTGCTGCTGCTTGGCCTCTGCTGGAAACAAAAAGTGTTGCCAAAGTTGAGTGTGGGAGGGAGCCTCTCAACACAGGCTAAGTGGGGTATTGTGTCCAAGGTATTGTTCTCCCACGAGCTGGCAACAATGATCAACCATTTTATCAAAGTTAACAGAATTTAGATTTTTTTTGGAGGGGGCGATGAGAATTAGATTTAGATTGAAGTTTTGAAAAATGAACTAAGATGGCATTCACGATCAATTATTTACATTACTTGAGGCGAACGTGTGCATACCCCCGTCAACCCAACACTGTGTACCCCGTCAACCCAACACTGTGTACCCCGTCAACCCAACACTGTGTACCCCGTCAACCCAACACTTTGTACCCCGTCAACCTAAAACTTTGTACCCCGTCAACCCACCACTGTGTACCCCGTCAACCCAACACTGTGTACCCCGTCAACCCAACACCGTGTACCCCGTCAACCCAACACTGTGTACCCCGTCAACCCAACACTGAGTACCCCGTCAACACAACACTGTGTACCCCGTCAACCCAACACTTTGTACCCCGTCAACCCAAAACTGTGTACCCCGTCAACCCAGTAGGCCTGCAATTCTGAGATTCCACCCTATCTATTTGACCTCAATACACCAATTTACCATCCCAATCTCGTTTGTTCATTACCCAATCTACGAAAGAACCTCCACACAACATACCCCGTCAACCACTGTGTACCCCGTCAACCCAACACTGTGTACCCCGTCAACCACTGTGTACCCCGTCAACTCAACACTTGTACCCCGTCAACCCAACACTTGTACCCCGTCAACCCAACACTTTGTACCCCGTCAATCCAACACTGTGTACCCCGTCAACCCAAGACTGCGTACCCCGTCCACCCAACACTTGTACCCCGTCAACCCAACACTTTGTACCCCGTCAACCCAACACTGTGTACCCCGTCAACCCAAGACTGCGTACCCCGTGAACCCAAGACTGCGTACCCCGTCAACCCAACACTTGTACCCCGTCAACCCAACACTTTGTACCCCGTCAACCCAACACTGTGTACCCCGTCAACCCAAGACTGCGTACCCCGTCAACCCAAGACTGAGTACCCCGTCAACCCAACACTTGTACCCCGTCAACCCAACATTTTGTACACCGTCAACCCAATACTTGTACCCCGTCAACCCACCACTGTGTACCCCGTCAACCCAACACTGTGTACCCCGTCAACCCAACACTGCGTACCCCGTCAACCCAACACTTGTACCCCGTCAACCCAACACTGTGTACCCAGTCAACCCAACACTGAGTACCCCGTCAACACAACACTGTGTACCCCGTCAACCCAACACTTTGTACCCCGTCAATCCAACACCGTGTACCCCGTCAACCACTGTGTACCACCGTCAACCCAACACTGTGTACCCCGTCAACCCAACACTTGTACCCCGTCAACCCAACACTTTGTACCCCATCAACCCAACACACTGTGTACCCCATCAACCCAACACACTGTGTACCCCGTCAACCCAACACTTTGTACCCCGTCAACCCAACACTGTGTACCCCGTCAACCCAACACTGAGTACCCTGTCAACCCAACACTGTGTACTCCGTCAACCCAACACTGAGTACCCCGTCAATCCAACACTGTGTACCCCGTCAACCCAACACTGTGTACCCCGTCAACCCAACACTGAGTACCCTGTCAACCCAACACTGTGTACCCCGTCAACCCAACACTGAGTACCCTGTCAACCCAACACTGTGTACTCCGTCAACCCAACACTGAGTACCCCGTCAATCCAACACTGTGTACCCCGTCAACCCAACACTGTGTACCCCGTCAACCCAACACTGAGTACCCTGTCAACCCAACACTGTGTACTCCGTCAACCCAACACTGAGTACCCCGTCAATCCAACACTGTGTACCCTGTCAACCCAACACTGTGTACTCCGTCAACCCAACACTGAGTAACCCGTCAATCCAACACTGTGTACCCCGTCAACCCAACACTGTGTACTCCGTCAATCCAACACTGAGTACCCCGTCAATCCAACACCGTGTACCCCGTCAACCCAACACTGTGTACCCCATCAACCCAACACTGTGTACTCCGTCAACCCAACACTGTGTACCCAATTAACCCAACATTGAGTACCCCGTCAACCCAACAATGTGTATCCCGTCAACCCAACACTGCATTCCCCATTACCCCAACACTGTGTACCCCCTTATCCCAACACTGTATTCCCCATTACCCCAACACTGTGTACCCCGTCAACCCAACACTCTATTCCCCATTACCCCAGCCCTGCCCACCCCGTCAAAACAACAGTATGTACCCCGTCAACCCAACACTGAGTACCCCATGTGGGTGTCTCACATTATTGTGGGTATCCCACATCATGGTCGGTGTCCCATATCAGTGTATATGTGGGTGTCCCACGTCATGAGGGTAAGTATCCCACATTATGGTGGGTGTCCCACATTACTGAATGTGTGTGTGTCCCATATCATGGTGGGAGTGGGTGTCCCACATCATAGTGAGAGTTGGTGTCCCACATCATTGGGTGGGTGTCCACATCATAAGGGTGAGTGTCCCACATCATGGGGTGGGTGTCCCACATCATGAGGGTGGGTGTTCTACATCATCGGGGTGGGTGTTCTACATCATGGGGGTGGGTGTACCACATCATAAAGGTGAGTGTCCCACATCATGGGGGTGGGTGTCCCACATCATGGGGGTGGGTGTCCCACATGGGGTCGCACATCATGGGGTGGGTGTTCTACATCTTGAGGGTGGGTGTCTCACATCATGAGTGTAGGTGTCCTACATCATGGGGGTGGGTGTCAAACATCATGGGGTGGGTGTCCAACATCATGGGGGTGGGTGTCCCACATCATGGGGTGGGTGTCCAACATCATGGGGGTGGGTGTCCCACATCATGGAGGTGGGTGTGCAACATCATGGGGTGGGTGTCCAACATCATGGAGGTGGGTGTCCAACATCATGGGGGTGGGTGTCCCACATCATGGAGGTGGGTATGCAACATCATGGGGGTGGGTATGCAACATCATGGGGGTGGGTGTCCAACATCATGGGGGTGGGTGTGCAACATCATGGGGGTGGGTGTCCAACATCATAGGGGTGGGTGTCCAACATCATAGGGGTGGGTGTGCAACATCATGGGGTGGGTGTCCAACATCATGGGGGTGGGGGTGACCGAGTTCAACAATCATCAGTCCAAGGAACTTGTATTTCAACTCCCTCCCCCACTTGAAGGGGAGGGGGTTGAAGGCACCTCTCCCTACTTGAACGGAAGGGGGTTGAAGACACCTCTCCCCACTTGAAGGGGAGGAGGTTGAAGACATCCCTCCCCCACTTGAAGGGGAGGGGGTTGAAGACACCCCTACCCCACTTGAAGGGGAGGGGGTTGAGGACACCCCTCCCCCACTTGAAGGGGATTGATTGTCATGATAACTTAGATATGTTATACCTAGCCCAGGGTGAACTACACTTTCCCATCACCCTCCTGCACTCCACTTAGTCCACTTACCATACCCAAGAGGTATGAGTGAACCTTTTCGCCCTCTTAATGGACCACTTATTAACCACTTATCAACACTTAACCTACCAGCTGGAGTGAAGCTTTCTCCTCAGCAGCTGATACCACTTATTCACTTTACCGCCACTTTCTCTCGCCCATGTAAGTGTATCTCAAATATAACCAATGGAAATATTACTGGTGGAATATTTTAAGCCAATATATATATTACTTGACACAAGGTTGACACTTGACACAAGGTCTACACTTGACACAGTTAACCCTTGACACAAGGTCTACACTTGACACAAGGTCAACACTTGACACAAGGTCTACACTTGACACAAGGTCTTCACTTGACACAAGATCGACAATTGACACAAGGTCGACACTTGACACAAGGTCTACACTTGACACAAGGTCTACACTTGACACAAGGTCGACACTTGACACAAGGTCGACACTTGACACAAGGTCTACACTTGACACAAGGTCGACACTTGACACAAGGTCGACACTTGACACAAGGTCTACACTTGACACAAGGTCGACACTTGACACAAGGTCGACACTTGACACAAGGTCGACACTTGACACAAGGTCAACACTTGACACAAGGTCGACACTTGACACAAGGTCGACACTTGACACAAGGTCGACACTTGACACAAGGTCGACACTTGACACAAGGTCGACACTTGACACAAGGTCGACACTTGACACAAAGTCAACACTTGATACAAGGTCGACACTTGACACAAGGTCAACACTCGACACAATGTCAACACTTGACACAAAGTTGACACTTGACACAAAATTAACACTTGACACAAAATTAACACCTGACACAAGGTCAACACTTGACACAAGGTCAACACTTGACACAAAGTTGACACTTGACACAAAGTTGGCACTTGATACAAGGTTAACACTTGACACAAGGTCAACACTTGACACAAGGTCAACACTTGACACAAAGTTGACACTTGACACAAAGTTGGCACTTGATACAATGTCGACACTTGACACAAGGACAACACTTGACACAAGGTCAACACTCGACACAATGTCAACACTTGACACAAAGTTGACACTTGACACAAGGTCAACACTTGACACAAGGTCAACACTTGACACAAAGTTGACACTTGACACAAAGTTGACACTTGATACAAGGTTAACACTTGACACAAGGTCAATACTTGACAAAAAGTTAACGCTTGACACAAAGTTGACACTTGACACAAGGTCGACACTTGACACAAGGTCGACACTTGACACAAGGTCTTCACTTGACATAAGATCGACACTTGACACAAGGTCAACACTTGACACAAGGTCAACACTTGATACAAGGTCGACACTTGACACAAGGTCGACACTTGACACAAGGTCGACACTTGACACAAGGTCGACACTTGACACAAGGTCGACACTTGACACAAGGTCGACACTTGACACAAGGTCAACACTTGATACAAGGTCAACACTTGACACAAGGTCGACACTTGACACAAGGTCAACACTTGACACAAAGTTGACACTTGACACAAGGTCAACACTTGACACAAGATTGACACAAGGTCAAGTCAAGTGACCTTGTGTTGACAAAAGGTCCAGTCAAGTGTTGATACAATGTCAACATTTGCCCTCGTGTTGACACAAGGTCGACACTTGACACAAGGTCAACACTTGATACAAGGTCAACACTTGACACAAGGTCGACACTTGACACAAGGTCAGCACTTGACACAAAGTTGACACTTGACACAAGGTCAACACTTGACACAAGATTGACACAAGGTCAAGTCAAGTGACCTTGTGTTGACAAAAGGTCCAGCCAAGTGTTGATACAATGTCAACATTTGCCCTCGTGTTGACACAAGGTCGACACTTGACACAAGGTCGACACTTGACACAAGGTCGACACTTGACACAAGGTCGACACTTGACACAAGGTCGACACTTGACACAAGGTCGACACTTGACTGCATATATGCAGGTATCAAATCACACAAAATAATATGGTAATTACAAACATGTAGTGATAAAAGGGAATATATTAAATAATAAAGAGAACTATAACTTACAGTTATACAACGCTGTTTATGGTTCTTACACTTCTTCTATTTCTTATTTCTCATAACCAAAATTTATCCACTTCACTACATTTTTTCCAGCTGCTGTCTGACTCCAGCTCCTGCCCCCTCTCTCTCTCTCTCTCTCTCTCTCTCTCTCTCTCTCTCTCTCTCTCTCTCTCGTGGTTGAGGCGCTCTTCTGCCTGACTCTCAAGACGATCTCCTCACCAGCCAAAGACAAGTACTTTCTTTTTCTCTTTGGCCAGAACCTGCTTTCTATGACCCTCCACCATCACCATCACCACCCATCACCATCCACCACCATCACCACCGACCATGACCCACCACCATCACCATCCACCATCACCATCACCACCGACCATGACCCACCACCATCACCATCCACCATCACCATCACCACCTATCACCATCCACCACCATCACCACCGACCATCATCACCACACACCACCATCACCATCCACCACCATCACCACTCACTATCTTCACCCATTATTACCACGCATCACCATCACCACCCACCACCATCAAAACAATCATCACCACGAACCACCATCACCACCCACCATCACACACCACCATCACCACCCACCATCACCACGCACCACCATCACCACCCACTATTACCACCCACCACCATCACCACGAACCACCATCACCAACCAATATCACCACCCACCACTATCACCACGCACCACAATACTACTGATCCTCCAGTGGGATCACAAACTTAAGGTTCCCACGAAGTCTTATCCAGTCCCCTAATTGTTAATTTTTCACAAAACAGAGACTTCTTAGCTCAAAAAGGAGCTTAGAAACATTCTACCACTGTCCCTTAATAGTTTCCTGTGCGTTATAAACCTAAGCACTCTTCTGAGGTACCACAGGAGCCTCATGTTTGTTCCCCTACTGGTATCCTGTGCGTTATAAACCTAAGCACTGTTCTGAGGTACCACAGGAGCCTCCTGTTGGTTCCCCTACTGGTATCCTGTGCGTTATAAACCTAAGCACTGCTCTGAGGTACCACAGGAGCCTCATGTTGGTTCTCCTACTGGTATCCTGTACTTTATAAACCTAAGCACTGCTCTGAGGTACCACAGGAGCCTCATGTTGGTTCCCCTACTGGTATCCTGTACTTTATAAACCTAAGCACTGTTCTGAGGTACCACAGGAGCCTCATGTTGGTTCCCCTACTGGTATCCTGTACTTTATAAACCTAAGCACTGTTCTGAGGTACCACAGGAGCCTCATGTTGGTTCCCCTACTGGTATCCTGTACTTTATAAACCTAAGCACTGCTCTGAGGTACCACAGGAGCCTCGTGTTGGTTCTCCTACTGATATCCTGTACTTTATAAACCTATACATTAGTGCAAATCCCATAGATTTCGAAAAAGAAATGGATAACATGCCCACTTATTCAGCACTTGGATCAGATTCATGGAATGCCCTATTTATAAAGAAGTGCAAAGTAACACTAGCACGAGCCCTCAGTATTCTTTGAAGAAAGAGCTTAGATCTAGGTGAAATACCAGAGGCCTTAAAGAGTTCAGACATAGCTCCTTTGCATAAGGGAGGTAGTAGAGCACTAGCTAAAAATTACAGATCAGTAGCCCTCACTTCTCACATCATAAAAATCTTCGAAAGAGTGATGAGACGGCAGATTACAAATTTCATGGACCAGCACAACCAACATAACCCGAACCAGCATGGCTTTAGAGCGGGACGATCATGCCTGTCACAGCTGCTGAACCATTATGACAGAATTACGGAGGCGTTGGAAGACGACCAAAACGCAGATGTGATTTACACAGATTTTGCAAAGGCGTTTGAAAAACGCGATCATGGAGTGATAGTGCACAAAATGAGGGCCTTGGGCATTACGGGGAAGGTAGGCAGATGTAGTTTCGGGTTCCTAACACAGAGAACACATAAAGTAGTAGTGAACAGGCAAGATCCAGCATCAGCGAGGTCTAAAGCTCAGTGCCCCAAGGTACTGTGCTGGCACCTCTGTTGTTTCTCATCCTCATAGCAGACAGAAAAAAACACCAGTCACACTTTTGTATCATCATTTTCAGATGACACTAAAACAAGCATGAAAGTCACTACGGTAGAGGACACTAAAAAATTATAGGAAGACATAAGCAGGGTCTTCCATTGGGCAGTGGAGAACAACATGACGTTCAATGGTGATAAGTTTCAGCTGCTTAGGTATGGAAAAAATGAAAAACTCAAAAGGAACACTATATACAAAACTCAAGAGGGTCACCAAATAGAACGAAAGGAACACGTAAGACTTGAGTATAATTGTCAACTAACCTTTCTTTTAAAGAACATAATAAGACAAAGATCACGATAGCCAGGAAGATGACGGGGTGGGTATTGAGAACTTTCAAAACAAGGGGAATAATGCCAATGGTGACACTCTTCAAATCGCTAGTGCTCCATCATTTAGAATATTGCTCAGTGCTGACGGCCCCGTTCAAAGCAGGAGAAATATCAGAGCTGGAACAAATACAGAGATCGTTTACGGCTCACAATGAGCCAGTAAAGCACCTAAATTATTGGGAACGCCTTAAAGTCTTGAACATGTATTCATTGGAGCGAAGGAGAGAGAGATACATGATAATATATACCTGGAAAGTACTCGAGGGCCTAGTCCCAAATCTGCACACTGTCATAACAACATACTGGAGTGAGAGATATGGGAGGAAGTGCAAAATAAACCCAGTGAGAAGCAGGGGTGCGGTGGGGACAATAAGGAAACATTGTATCAACATTCGGGATCCCAGACTATTCAAAATCTTACCAGAAGATATCAGAATAATGGTTGGAACAAGCGTAGAAGCCTTCGAGAGGAAACTGGACAAGTATCTTCACCAGGTGCCAGATCAGCCAGGCTGTGATGGATATGTGGGGCAGCGGGCCTCCAGCAGCAACAGCATGGTTGACCAGGCAAGCACCAGACGAACCTGGCCCATGGCTAGGCTCCGAGAGTAGTGAAACTCTCAGGGTACCACAGGAGCCTCGTGTTGGTTCCCACACTTCAGGTGTCCCAGTAGATGTAAGTCACTCAAGTATCTTTGTCTGACTTACAAGGGTTATGTCGGATGATTTACACACATGTTCGCTACATGTAGGACCACGATCACATCGTCGTTATAAGGGTCAGGTCGCAGGTGCAGGTGTTTGATGAAATGTTGTAGCCACGGTACTGTGAAATTGCTATTTTACACACACGTTAGAGTGTGTAAAATACACTGTGTGAAAATTAGAGTTATGTACCAAAATAAACTTACTATCTGTAAATATTCAGACACAACTTGGAACACTCCAGTGTTGTCCCTGAATTTTTCAGGCACTGCTTATGTATGGTTCATGTCTTGCTGCGCATTCTGTGTTGTTCATGTGGCTCGTGTATCATTCATGTTGTGTTTTCATGTGTATAATACAGGCAGTGTTCATCACAGGTGCTGAGTGTTCATCACAGGTGCTGAGTGTTCATCACAGGTGCTGAGTGTTCATCACAGGTGCTGAGTGTTCATCACAGGTGCTGAGTGTTCATCACAGGTGCTGAGTGTTCATCACAGGTGCTGAGTGTTCATCACAGGTGCTGAGTGTATCAGGTCTGAGTGTCACAGGTGCTGAGTGTTCATCACAGGTGCTGAGTGTTCATCACAGGTGCTGAGTGTTCATCACAGGTGCTGAGTGTTCATCACAGGTGCTGAGTGTTCATCACAGGTGCTGAGTGTTACACACAGTGTAAAGGGCAGAGCCTAGTAGGAAAAGTATCAGTAAAACTGGTAACTATGAACTTGTGTGTGTGTGTGTGTGTACGTTCGTACTCGTGGTCACCAAGCTCTGTTTGCGGGAGTTAAATCTCAGCTCCCGGTCCGACCCTCCTGCAACACGAGTTCTCATCCTCTTGGACCATATCATACCTGCCCTTGAAACTGTGTAAGGTGTTTGCTACCGCCACTTCCTCGGTTAGTTCGTGTCCTCACTTAACGTTCATGTAGGCCTCCCTCGCCTCTCTGCTTCACATTTTAAATAGGCTGTTTATATCTGCCATGTGAAATCATCTGAGTATACTGTACGTCGTAATTATGTCTCCTTTAATCTAATTTTCCTCTAAGGTCGTCAGATTGAGTTCCTGTATTCTCTCCTCGTATATCAAGTCCCTTTAAACCTTCTCGGGTTGCTCAACATGACTGGCTATGTAGGGAGCTCCATGCTGGTGTTACATACTCTATGATGTATGTCGTATATAGAATACTAAAACATTATATATCAAGGTCTCTGAAGACACGTCTGAGATTAGCTAACCTCACTTATGCTGCCGATATGCGGTTTATGTGCACCTCTGGCAGTATGTTGGGTGAGATGATCATGCACCTCTGGCAGTATGTTGGGTGAGATGATCATGCACCTCTGGCAGTATGTTGGGTGAGATGATCATGCACCTCTGGCAGTATGTTGGGTGAGATGATCATGCAAAGACCTTTCTCCGTCAGAGGTAATTGTAGTTTCTCGCCTTTCATGTTGGAAGCAGGAGAGAGGGAAGCAGGAGAGAGGGAAGCAGAAGAGAGGGAAGCAGCAGAGAGTGAAAGTGATAGTTGTAAAGATGAAGGAAAAAAATGGAGCGGAGAGGCAAGAGAATGGATGAGAGGTGCAGTTTTATTATTTAAAAAAAAAAAAAACTGATACATCAGCAGTGTGTTGCTACCCTATTCTGTATGATAATTCAGGTGTGGGGTGAGGGGAAAGGGAAGTTTGGGAGAGTGAGAGGAATGAAGAGAATAGGTGGGAGTGAGAGTTGCTAGTTGTTACTCATAGTTAGTGAATGTTAGTGACGGCAGTGATGGTAGAGGAAGAGGGAACAGAGGGGTGTGAGGGGAGGGAAAGTGATATATAGCAGGGAAGGGAGAAGGGCAAGTGGAAGGATATATTGGGAAAGGGAGAGATTGGTTTAGGGTGAGGGAGAGCGAGAGAATGAGAGATTACTAGTTGTTGTTACTGACTCTTACCTGTTAGTTGCTGATCCTCTGACAATACTGACTCTTGTTCCCCTTCCCTTGCCTCTATGGTCATCTTCCTCTCTACTTTCTGTTCCTCCCACCATTGCTGTGCTGATTTTCTCACCTCGTATATCTGATCCCTCTGCAGAAATATTCTCTTAAAGCTTTCTTGATTTCCCGAGAGTTGGCCGATTTAAACCATTCGTTTAAAACTATGGTTTAAACCATAGTTTTAAACCGAACAAAAAAATAGCTATTTTTTAATTCATGTATTTTTTTCGATTTAATAAGTTTTTATTTATTCATACTAGATTATCTGAATGGTTTACACTAGATTTCCATCGTCCCTGAAATTAAGACAACTATCACACTATTAAATTTTAAATATATATGTGAAGCCATGAATAAGAACATTGATACACAAGTTACTTCATAACATTGTTAATGTGGTGAACATTGTTAATGTGGTGAACATTGTTAATGTGGTGAAGCTGCACCTTGAAGTTGTGTACCCACACCAAACATTAACTCTCCTCTGTTATAAATTAATATACGTACTGTACTGCCTTCATGTCTCAGTGTGGAGTGTCACTGCCTTCATGTCTCAGTGTGGAGTGTCACTGCCTTCATGTCTCAGTGTGGAGTGTCACTGCCTTCATGTCTCAGTGTGGAGTGTCACTGCCTTCATGTTTCAGTGTGGAGTGTCACTGCCTTCATGTCTCAGTGTGGACTGTCACTGCCTTCATGTTTCAGTGTGGAGTGTCACTGCCTTCATGTCTCAGTGTGGACTGTCACTGCCTTCATGTCTCAGTGTGGAGTGTCACTGCCTTCATGTCTCAGTGTTTAGTGTCACTGCCTTCATGTCTCAGTGTGGAGTGCCACTGCCTTCATGTCTCAGTGTGGAGTGTCACTGCCTTCATGTCTCAGTGTGGAGTGTCACTGCCTTCATGTCTCAGTGTGGAGTGCCACTGCCTTCATGTCTCAGTGTGGAGTGTCACTGCCTTCATGTCTCAGTGTGGAGTGTCACTGCCTTCATGTCTCAGTGTGGAGTGTCACTGCCTTCATGTCTCAGTGTGGAGTGTCACTGCCTTCATGTCTCAGTGTGGAGTGTCACTGCCTTCATGTCTCAGTGTGGAGTGTCACTGCCTTCATGTCTCAGTGTGGAGTGTCACTGCCTTCATGTCTCAGTGTGGAGTGTCACTGCCTTCATGTCTCAGTGTGGAGTGTCACTGCCTTCATGTCTCAGTGTGGAGTGTCACTGCCTTCATGTCTCAGTGTGAAGTGTCACTGCCTTCATGTCTCAGTGTGGAGTGTCACTGCCTTCATGTCTCAGTGTGGAGTGTCACTGCCTTCATGTCTCAGTGTGGAGTGTCACTGCCTTCATGTCTCAGTGTGGAGTGTCACTGCCTTCATGTCTCAGTGTGGAGTGTCACTGCCTTCATGTCTCAGTGTGGAGTGTCACTGCCTTCATGTCTCAGTGTGAAGTGTCACTGCCTTCATGTCTCAGTGTGGAGTGTCACTGCCTTCATGTCTCAGTGTGGAGTGTCACTGCCTTCATGTCTCAGTGTGGAGTGTCACTGCCTTCATGTCTCAGTGTGGAGTGTCACTGCCTTCATGTCTCAGTGTGGAGTGTCACTGCCTTCATGTCTCAGTGTGGAGTGTCACTGCCTTCATGTCTCAGTGTGGAGTGTCACTGCCTTCATGTCTCAGTGTGGAGTGTCACTGCCTTCATGTCTCAGTGTGGAGTGTCACTGCCTTCATGTCTCAGTGTGGAGTGTCACTGCCTTCATGTCTCAGTGTGGAGTGTCACTGCCTTCATGTATCAGTGTGGAGTGTCACTGCCTTCATGTCTCAGTGTGGAGTGTCACTGCATTCATGTCTCAGTGTGGAGTGTCACTGCCTTCATGTCTCAGTGTGGAGTGTCACTGCCTTCATGTCTCAGTGTGGAGTGTCACTGCCTTCATGTCTCAGTGTGGAGTGTCACTGCCTTCATGTCTCAGTGTGGAGTGTCACTGCCTTCATGTCTCAGTGTGGAGTGTCACTGCCTTCATGTCTCAGTGTGGAGTGTCACTGCCTTCATGTCTCAGTGTGGAGTGTCACTGCCTTCATGTCTCAGTGTAGAGTGTCACTGCCTTCATGTCTCAGTGTGGAGTGTCACTGCCTTCATGTCTCAGTGTGAGTGTCACTGCCTTCATGTCTCAGTGTAGAGTGTCACTGCCTTCATGTCTCAGTGTGGAGTGTCACTGCCTTCATGTCTCAGTGTGGAGTGTCACTGCCTTCATGTCTCAGTGTGGAGTGTCACTGCCTTCATGTCTCAGTGTGGAGTGTCACTGCTTTCAACTTGATGTAACACAGTTCCTATTTTTTTTATGATATAAATCCCAGTAATCTATTTGCCTTATTACGTACGCTTAGGCATTGCTGTCTTGGTTTAAGGTTGCTGCTTACCATCACCCCCAAGTCCTTCTCGCAATCTGTATGGCTAAGTTCTACGTTATTTAACTTATAAGTGCTTGGGTTATGGACACTCCCGAGCTTCAGAACCTTGCATTTATCTACATTGAACTGCATTGCCACTTTTCTGACCACGAATTAAGTTTGTCTAAATCTTCCTGAAGTTCTATGACATCTATGTTTGAATAAATTATCCTACCTATCTTCGTGTCATCGGCGAATTTGCTCATATCACTAGTAATTCCGTCATCAAGGTCATTGATATATATTATAAACAACAACGGGCCTAAGACTGATCCCTAAAAACAACAACGGGCCTAAGACAATACTGGTACCTGCTGCTTACAACAATATATTCCAGTTTTAATTATAAACAATACTGGTACCTGCTACCTAAAACAATATAATCCTGACTTGATCCCTCATTACTACTGCTACTGCTACTACTTCTACTACTACTACTAATACTAGTAATAATAATAATAATAATAATAATAATAATAATAATAATAATAATAATAATAATAATAATAATCATAATAATAATGCTGCTGCTGCTTGAAAAATCACTTTCACTAAACACTGTCATGCTCAGTCATATAATCCCACAATAAAAGGAAAATATGAAAGTTTTCTTGGTGTGATGTTGCACTTAACAATTCTATCTGATATTCTTTACCTTCCCTTCGTTTATTTCTTGTCTCGTTGCTCTCGAAGTAAAAAATAGTCATCACAGATTTCTTCCCGCTGCCTGACTAACCAACACAAGAATCTCTCTTGTCACTTCTTTCTTTGGTTATATGTTGGAAATATTACAGCCCTTCCCGTCCCAGTTCTCCATTTCATCATCCCCTTTACCCAGCATGCACTTTACTCGGTTTATCTCGCAGTAACATTAGATCAAGTATGTATAATACTGACAAGTTAATGATTAAGACGTGTACAACACTTGTGTATCTTCATTACCGAGACGTTTCGCCTGTGAAGCAGTCTGATACCGAGCCGTGACGATAGACTGCCTACGGTATATAAGCTACTTCTTCGAACATATGCTGTATTCTTTTCAAGATTGATGGACTGACTACATCGACTCAAGGTTGAGGGACTGATTACCTCAAACTCTTCCTGTTCTTCACGATTCTTCTTTGTATAGGACTGATGAAGCCACTGTGTGGCGAAACGTTTCCTCAATAAAGATACCCAAGTGTTGCATATGTGTCTAATTTATCAACTTGTCGGTTCTCTGAACCATTCATCTACATAGACACATTTATACTGGAGGCAGCAGAAGAGGTGGTTAGATTCAACAGTTGTACACACTGTCGCAACCTCTCTGCTAACCTCTCGCTCATTTTGTGGTCATTAATTACTTTCACTAGTGGGCCCCACCCACTTGTGACAATGTGTTTACCTGCTACACCTCCCCATTTCTACCAGTGCCTCCAGTATTAGTTTCACAACAGATTCTTCACACAGAGGACTTCTACAAGTCCACTGTTACCATTTGACTATCTCTCTCATGGTCTTAACCTACCTGCACTAGTGCCCCGCCCACCTGTGAGCATGTCTTCCACTGCTGAACCTCACCACTTCTACCGGCTTCAGCCTTTGTATGAGACTGGGAAAGCTTGCTGTGCAAGCAAAACATCCAACCAATACAGATAGCCAGGTGTTGCACATGTCTTATTCATCAACATCTGCCAGGCTTCTCACATCTCCTCTTAGAATGCTTCTCTCTCTTTTCATTATCCGGTCATTCCTCTCTCCCTCCTCCTGAATAAATTAAATATTTTCCTCCATTTCTTATTCATTATATTCATTGTAATTTCTAAGCATGTAGTTAAGAGACATTCACTCCGACATAACATTTATGTCATGTTTTCCCTCATTCGTCTCAGTCTTCTCCCTTCCCACTCATACCCTTTTCCATGTTTTCCCTTTGTGTGTGTGTGTGTGTGTGTGCCTCAGCTCCTGGTCCCGCCCTTTGTGTCTTGTTGGACTTATTCCCTCCTAGCATCGTGGACCCTATCATACTTATTCTTAAAACTACGTATGGAACCTGCCTCCATTACTTCGTCTGAGGCTGAAAAAATATTTCCTGATATTCCTTTGACACATCTGTGTTTAGCTTTCAACTGTGCCCTCGTGTACCTGTTCCTAGTCTCTCGAACAGTCTATCCCTGTCCACCCTATCAATTCCTTAGTCTTTTCTATGTGGCTATCATGTTTTCCTTGCTTATTCTATCCTCTAGTGTTGTCAGGTTTAGTTCCTTTAGCCTCTCATAGCTCGGTGATCTTACCTTTGGAACTAAAACGTTGAATCTGTCTCCTGGAATCACCACTCAACCAGAACAACGGCTTTTACAACATAGCTGAACCCTTTTGCAATATATGGGAATTTTTTTGAAGAAACGTTTCGCCACACAGTGGCTTCATCAGTCCAATACAAAGCAGAAAGGTGTAAGGAGAGGAGGAGTTTCAGGTAATCAGTCCCTCAGCCTGGAATCGATGTGTTCAGTCCATCAATTGATGGAATTTAGATAAATGA
Source organism: Cherax destructor (assembly GCA_009830355.1). NCBI lineage: Eukaryota > Metazoa > Arthropoda > Malacostraca > Decapoda > Parastacidae > Cherax > Cherax destructor. The sequence continues at coordinate 60,992 of WNWK01005412.1, forward strand.
TTTACTGTATAAGGAATCTCCCGTATGAAGATAGATTTAGAACCTTGAATCTCCACTCTCTGGAGAGACGTAGAATGAGGAGATATCATCGAGTGTATAAGTGGATGATGGGCATAAACAAAGGTGATATTAATAAAATACTGAGGATGTTGAATCAGGTAAGAACCAGAAATAACGGATTTAAGTTGGATAAATTTAGATTTTGAAAAGCCATAGGTAAGTACTGGTTTTCGAACAGAGTTGTGGATACGTGGAACAATCTTCCGAGTAGGGTGAGAGAGGCTAGGATCTTGGGTGGCTTTACGAAGAGAGTGGACAAACACATGAGTGGGAGGGGCTGGGTGTGATTTGTGTCGTGGGTACTGGAGTAAATTCTTGGTTAGCTTTGAGTAGTGGTGGTTTTGATAAGGACTTGCCTTGTAAGGGCCAGTAGGCCTTCTGCCGTGTTCCTCCATTCTTATGTTGTTATTTTCTTAAATATATGAGTGAGAAGAGATCTTGCGGTCCGCCTGAACGAGCATCGAAATGCCAGTAACAGAGACGACTTAAGGTACGCCTGTATCCTCCACAGAGACTCCACAGGGCATTTGATGAACTGGGATGAGGCACAACTCATTCTCACTGAACAAGACCCTAGACGCCGACGGTGTCTAGAAGCCTCGCTAATCGCCGTCACCGACACAATAGAACGTAACAGTCCCTCAGCCTGGAGAAGAGTTCAGTTCCATGGTCTGGAACGGTATGAAGCTGAAGCATGAGAACGGTCTTAAATACTGTAGAAAGTGAGGTGGAAGATCTCGAAGACGTTGTAAGGGACGGGATCCACTAGTGGAAGTAAGAAGGCAGATCCATCTGGAATCCAACTCTTCTCACTCATAACTAGTAGTTAAGTGATGAAGTTGTGGGAGATGTCCTCTGTGCCAAGGTACCGTTGTGTTGCTGTGTATTACAACCTCAGGTTCTAAGGCCTGTTATCCTGAGTGTAAAAGGGAGCTTGGAGCAAAGAAACACAGTAGAAAACGCTTTGAATTGTATTTCCTTCACCAAGCAATTATGAATTTTGTATTTTCCTTCACCAAGTATATTTATAAGGCTTATATACAACTTATGTACACTATATACAAATAGAGTAGTATTAGTGCACGCCACGGTAGTCAAGGTAAAAACAACAGCCAAGAGACAGAGACAACCAGCGCAGGGTGGGAATGACCATGACAAAATTGTGAGTGGAATCCACGTCACCTTTACCATTGCCAGATCCACGTTATGATTGGTTGAACCAAGTCGTTGGTCTGGTGATGGGGCCCCAATCACAAAACCCTTAACAAGATGGTTTGCTGGTTGGTGAGGCAACCTATGTGGGTGTGTTTAACATGCTCCGAATAAGGGAACATACTCTTTGGATGCAACACTGTGTCTGACAGTATTGCAGAAAATGATATAAAATACCGACAAGTTGAAGACTAAGACACATGTACAACAGTTTGATATCTTTATTTCACTACTACTGTTCCCTTTGTATTTGACTGAAGAAGCCTACTGTGTAGGCGAAACGTTTCAACAATAAAGATACCTAACTGTTGCACATGTGGCTTAATCTTTAACTTGTCGGTATTTTAAATAATTTTCAACAACGAGGATAAAAGTGGTTAAGAGAAGGGTTACACTAATGCAAATGGACTCCAGTTTGAAGCGATTTCCAAGGGAAGAATTAGAGAGAGAGCCAATAGGAAATTCCCAGCATGTGATGCACTTACTGCTAGAAGGCAAGCTGTATCCTCTCTAGATTCGCTCTCACTGGAGGCGCTACACTGTACTGACTGACACAATGTTAGTGGTAGACGAGAACACTGTAGCTACACTGTACTGACTGACACAATGTTAGTGGTAGACAAGAACATTGTAGCTACACTGTACTGACTGACACAAAGTTAGTGGTAGACGAGAACATTGTAGCTACACTGTACTGACTGACACAATGTTAGTGGTAGACAAGAACACTGTAGCTACACTGTACTGACTGACACAAAGTTAGTGGTAGACAAGAACACTGTAGCTACACTTTACTGACTGACACAATGTTAGTGGTAGACAAGAACATTGTAGCTACACTGTACTGACTGACACAATGTTAGTGGTAGACAAGAACACTGTAGCTACACTGTACTGACTGACACAATGTTAGTGGTAGACAAGAACATTGTAGCTACACTGTACTGACTGACACAAAGTTAGTGGTAGACAAGAACACTGTAGCTACACTGTACTGACTGACACAATGTTAGTGGTAGACGAGAACACTGTAGCTACACTGTACTGACTGACACAATGTTAGTGGTAGACGAGAACACTGTAGCTACACTGTACTGACTGACACAATGTTAGTGGTAGACAGAACACTGTAGCTACACTGTACTGACTGACACAATGTTAGTGGTAGACAAGAACACTGTAGCTACACTGTACTGACTGACACAAAGTTAGTGGTAGACGAGAACACTGTAGCTACACTGTACTGACTGACACAAAGTTAGTGGTAGACGAGAACACTGTAGCTACACTGTACTGACTGACACAGTTAGTGGTAGACGAGAACACTGTAGCTACACTGTACTGACTGACACAAAGTTAGTGGTAGACAAGAACATTGTAGCTACACTGTACTGACTGACACAAAGTTAGTGTGACGAGAACACTGTGCTACACTGTACTGACTGACACAAAGTTAGTGGTAGACAGAACATGTAGCTACACGTACGACACAAAGTGTGGAGACAGAACATGTAGCTACATTACTACTGAACAAGTTAGTGGTAGAAAACACTGACTACACTGTACTGAAAAAAGTAGTGGTAAGAGAATGTAGCTACACTGTACTGACTGACACAAGTTAGTGGTAGACAAGAACACTGTAGCTACACTGTACTGACTGACACAAGTTAGTGGTAGACAGAGAACATGTGTACACTGTACTGACTGACACAAAGTTAGTGGTAGACAGAACACTGTAGCTACACTGTACTGACTGACACAAGTTAGTGGTAGACGAGAACACTGTACTACACTGACTGACTGACACAAGTTAGTGGTAGACAGAACACTGTAGCTACACTGTACTGACTGACACAAGTTAGTGGTAGACAGAACACTGTAGCTACACTGTACTGACTGACACAAAGTTAGTGGTAGACGAGAACACTGTAGCTACACTGTACGACTGACACAAAGTTAGTGGTAGACAGAACACTGTAGCTACACTGTACTGACTGACACAAAGTTAGTGGTAGACAAGAACATTGTAGCTACACTGTACTGACTGACACAAAGTTAGTGGTAGACGAGAACACTGTATCTACACTGTACTGACTGACACAAAGTTAGTGGTAGACAGAACAGTGTAGCTACACTGTACTGACTGACACAATGTTAGTGGTAGACAAGAACACTGTAGCTACACTGTACTGACTGACACAAAGTTAGTGGTAGACGAGAACACTGTAGCTACACTGTACTGACTGACACAAAGTTAGTGGTAGACGAGAACACTGTAGCTACACTGTACTGACTGACACAAAGTTAGTGGTAGACGAGAACACTGTAGCTACACTGTACTGACTGACACAATGTTAGTGGTAGACAGAACACTGTAGCTACACTGTACTGACTGACACAAGTTAGTGGTAGACAGAACACTGTAGCTACACTGTACTGACTGACACAAAGTTAGTGGTAAGAAGAACACTGTAGCACACTGTACTGACTGACACAAAGTTAGTGGTAGACGAGAACACTGTAGCTACACTGTACTGACTGACACAAAGTTAGTGGTAGACGAGAACACTGTAGCTACACTGTACTGACTGACACAAAGTTAGTGGTAGACGAGAACACTGTAGCTACACTGTACTGACTGACACAAAGTTAGTGTAGACAGAACATGTAGCTACACTGTACTGACTGACACAATGTTAGTGGTAGACGAGAACACTGTAGCTACACTGTACTGACTGACACAAAGTTAGTGGTAGACGATAACACTGTATCTACACTGTACTGACTGACAAGTTAGTGGTAGACAGAACACTGTAGCTACACTGTACTGACTGACACAAAGTTAGTGGTAGACAGAACACTGTAGCTACACTGTACTGACTGACACAAGTTATGGTAGACAAGAACATGTAGCTACACTGTACTGACTGACACAAGTTAGTGTAGACGAGAACACTGTAGCTACACTGTACTGACTACAAGTTAGTGGTAGACAGAACATGTAGCTACACTGTACTGACTGACACAAGTTAGTGGTAGACAAGAACACTGTAGCTACACTGTACTGACTGACACAAGTTAGTGGTAGACGAACAGTAGAGTAGACACGTAGTGTAACACTACACTGTATGCTGACACAAAGTTAGGGTAGAAAGAACATGTACTACACTGTACTGACTCTGACACAGTTTAGAAATGTTCACTAATCTCGTGAAAATTAAACACGCTATAAAAAGATAACTTTTAATTTTTCCCATTTTTTGTTAATTTTGTTATTTAAAATTCCTACAGCTTTAATAATTTTGATTTTGCATTTTATAAAACAGTCAAATCTGATAAACAAAAATCATAAAACTGGGACGTTCAAAACCCAAATTCAGTGAGAAATACTTCCAATTAAGATATACAAGTGCTAAGGCTTTGAAGCCCGACCTGAAGAGGCATTCTCTAGTTAATACATAGCAACCTATTTAATAAAATTGGCAATTTAAAATTTGCATAGTTCAAAGTGACAGCCAAGCTAACTTTAATAAAGCCCATCAACAAGAAAGTTGAAGCCCATCATAAAAGGATTTTCTAGCAATTCTGACTCAACAGTTTTAACAATTTCATTAAAATTTAATATAGTGTTTATTTATCACGGATCAAGTTAATATTTTGAAACAGATGATGCATTTTTACCACTAAAGGAAATTATCTCGCTATTTATTTAATAAAACTGCTCAAATTAGGACTCGTGACACATAACAGACGAACCTTTCTCGGATCAACCATGGCTCAAAATTTAAGCCGATCGAGGACATTTTCCAGTTATCCCACATTCAGAATTGTTTTAAATAAATTAGTGTCGTGACAAATTTTCCCGCAAAGCAAATATCATTCCTATCTGGCAGTATAAGACGCACCATACAGTCAACTGAAGGCGGTCAGAAGAGGTAAACTGAAAATTTTATGTAATGTAAAGGGAATAAGAATTTTCACCTCTGTCGTTGCTGAATTGGAGGCACCTTGCGAACGACTGAAGCCTCGTCACTGATGTAGGAGGGGGGGGGGGGGGGGGGGGGGGGGGGGGGGGGGGGGGGGGGGGGGGGGGGGGGGGGGGGGGGGGGGGGGGGGGGGGGGGGGGGGGGGGGGGGGGGGGGGGGGGGGGGGGGGGGGGGGGGGGGGGGGGGGGGGGGGGGGGGGGGGGGGGGGGGGGGGGGGGGGGGGGGGGGGGGGGGGGGGGGGGGGGGGGGGGGGGGGGGGGGGGGGGGGGGGGGGGGGGGGGGGGGGGGGGGGGGGGGGGGGGGGGGGGGGGGGGGGGGGGGGGGGGGGGGGGGGGGGGGGGGGGGGGGGGGGGGGGGGGGGGGGGGGGGGGGGGGGGGGGGGGGGGGGGGGGGGGGGGGGGGGGGGGGGGGGGGGGGGGGTTATCCCAGCCATTCCAGGATGCTGGGAATGTTATCCCAGCCATTCCAGGATGCTGGGAATGTTATCCAGCCATTCCAGGATGCTGGGAATGTTATCCCAGCCATTCCAGGATGCTGGGAATGTTTCCAGCCATTCCAGGATGCTGGAATGTTATCCCAGCCATTCAGGATGCTGGGAATGTTATCCCAGCCATTCCAGGATGCTGGGAATGTTATCCCAGTCATTCCAGGATGCTAAGAATGTTATCCCAGCCATTCCAGGATGCTGGGAATGTTATCCCAGCCATTCCAGGATGCTGGGAATGTTATCCCAGCCATTCCAGGATGCTGGGATTGTTATCCCAGCCATTCCAGGATGCTGGGAATGTTATCCCGGCCATTCCAGGATGCTGGGAATGTTATCCCAGCCATTCCAGGATGCTGGGAATGTTATCCCAGCCATTCCAGGATGCTGGGAATGTAATCCCAATCATTCCAGGATGCTAAGAATGTTATCCCAGCCATTCCAGGATGCTGAGAATGTTATCCCAGCCATTCCAGGATGCTGGGAATGTTATCCCAGTCATTCCAGGATGCTGGGAATATTATCCCAACCATTCCAGGATGCTTGGAATGTTATCCCAGCCATTCCAGGATGCTGGGAATGTTATCCAGCCATTCCAGGATGCTGGGAATGTTATCCAGCCATTCCAGGATGCTGAGAATGTTATCCCAGTCATTCCAGGATGCTGGGAATGTTATCCCAGTCATTCAGGATGCTGGAATGTTATCCCACCATTCCAGGATGCTGGGAATGTTATCCCAGCCATTCCAGGATGCTGGGAATGTTATCCCAGCCATTCCAGGATGCTGGGAATGTTATCCCAGCCATTCCAGGATGCTGGGAATGTTATCCCAGCCATTCCAGGATGCTGGGAATGTTAGAAGTTACCAGGATGCTGGGAATGTTATCCCAGCCATTCCAGGATGCTGGGAATGTTATCCCAGCCATTCCAGGATGGTGGGAATGTTATCCGAGCCATTCCAGGATGCTGGGAATGTTAACCGAGCCATTCCAGGATGCTGGGAATGTTATCACAGCCATTCCAGGATGCTGGGAATGTTATCCCAGCCATTCCAGGATGCTGGAAATGTTATCCCAGCCATTCCAGAATGCTGGGAATGTTATCCCAGCCATTCCAGGATGCTGGGAATGTTATCCCAGCCATTCCAGGATGCTGGGAATGTTATCCCAGCCATTCCAGGATGCTGGGAATGTGTTCAACAACTTCGGTCATAGGGCACCTACATATGCCAACTGTTCTTAGAATCTAGCCAATCGGACGAGGTCTTCTCGTGTTATGAGCCAAAATAAATGAAAATTTGGAAGAATAAAAATAAAATAAAAAATCATGAGAGCAATTAAGAGTACAGATTTGGTGATAAATAAATTAGTGTGGACAAGGTCAAGCAGCCACATAACATGTTGTCTGATCTATCCTCTCCAGGTCATTCAGTTTTACCTCCAAGACTTGAGAACCAGCAGGATCTTACCGGAGAAGTGCTGCTTGACTTAAATATGATGGATCTATTGGCATCAAGTTATTTGATCGAGATGTTTCAACATTTGGAAGAGTTGATGACGAGACCCGTGGAATTTTCCTTTATTTTTGCGTAGCTTCAGTGTTTCTTACACTCATAGAAGCCAGATGTAAACACTACAGAATCAGAGAAGAAGGTTTCCATCACACATTGACTTACTGTTTCATGACAAAGTTGTTAAGTTAACCAAAGAAAATACCCCGAAGAAAAATGTACAGTAAAACTTTGGTATATCTGTGTCTAGTATTAAAAATAAAATTAGAAGAGAAGTAAATGATGAAACTGAATGTCATAATAATGCTGTTAAAAGCCTGAGTAGATAAACATGTTTACAGAGCAACTAACAATGTCAACAGACTAACTGATATTGTATTAGTCAGTCTCAAGCTTAGTTACAAGTACTTAGTCAGTCTCAAGCTTAGTTACAAGTACTTCTGGCAGTCTGAAAGACGCTCAGATGATCAAACTAAATGCAAAGTATGTGGCCACCATCATATGTGCTTCACTCTTTATCTATTGACCAAAATATATATATATATATATATATATATATATATATATATATATATATATATATATATATATATATATATATATATAAGTATAATAACCTATGTGTTATATCAAGGTAGCTTACTGATGAAAATAAGATGTCAAACATATTAAGCAAATATCTTAAATTTGCTTACACAAATAAGACAACTGTAGATATAAATCCGGATGTGCTCCTACTAACTCTCTTAAGGCCTAGTGCCTAGGCCTTTTATGTACACATATGCTCTTACACTATCCTACACAATAAACTAGACGCTTCGACAGCAAAAATCTAAATCTAATATAATCTTATACTCGTACTTCTTGATCTAAAATACTGCCTCACCCACTAATCCACGGTCACAGACTTCATAAAACACTGCCTCACCCACTAATCCACGGTCGCAGACTTCATAAAACACTGCCTCACCCACTAATCCACGGTCGCAGACTTCGACAAAACACTGCTCACCTACTAATCTACGGTCGCAGACTTCATAAAACACTGCCTCACCCACTAATCCACGGTCGCAGGCTTCATAAAACACTGCCTCACCCACTAATCCACGGTCTCAGTCTTCATAAAACACTGCCTCACCCACTAATCCACAGTCGCAGGCTTCATAAAACACTGCCTCACCCACTAATCCACAGTCGCAGACTTCATAAAACACTGCCTCACCCACTAATCCACGGTCTCAGACTTCATAAAACACTGCCTCACCCACTAATCCACGGTCGCAGACTTCATAAAACACTGCCTCACCCACTAATCCACGGTCGCAGACTTCATAAAACACTGCCTCACCCACTAATCCACGGTCTCAGTCTTCATAAAACACTGCCTCACCTAATAATCCACGGTCGCAGGCTTCATAAAACACTGCCTCACCCACTAATCCACGGTCGCAGACTTCATAAAACACTGCCTCACCCACTAATCCACGGTCGCAGACTTCATAAAACACTGCCTCACCCACTAATCCACGGTCGCAGGCTTCATAAAACACTGCCTCACCCACTAATCCACGGTCTCAGTCTTCATAAAACACTGCCTCACCCACTAATCCACGGTCTCAGTCTTCATAAAACACTGCCTCACCCACTAATCCACAGTCGCAGGCTTCATAAAACACTGCCTCACCCACTAATCCACAGTCGCAGACTTCATAAAACACTGCCTCACCCACTAATCCACGGTCTCAGTCTTCATAAAACACTGCCTCACCCACTAATCCACGGTCTCAGTCTTCATAAAACACTGCCTCGCCCACTAACTCAGGGAATATGAGAGGGAAACAGTTCTGGTTCCCGCTGCATACTTCCGTACACAACAGGTGATGAATGCCCACTATATTTCCTTATTTATGTAAATATTTACAGCAACCACCCAGGGAGGTACTACCGTCCTGCCAAATGAGTGTAAAACGGAAGCCTGTAATTGTTTTACATGATGGTAGGATTGCTGGTGTCTTTTTTCTGTCTCATAAACATGCAAGATTTCAGGTATGTCTTGTTACTTCTACTTACACTTAGGTCACACTACACATTCATGTACAAGCATATATATACACACCCCTCTGGGTTTTCTTCTATTTTCTTACTAGTTCTTGTTCTTATTTCCTCTTATCTCCATGGGGAAGTGGAACAGAATTCTTCCTCCGTAAGCAATGCGTGTCGTAAGAGTCGACTAAAATGCCGGGAGCAAGGGGCTAGTAACCCCTTCTCCTGTATATATTACTAAAGTTAAAAAGAGAAACTTTTGTTTTTCTCTTTGGGCCACCCTGCCTTGGTGGGAAACGGCCGATTTGTTGAAAGAAAAAGAAAGATTTACGAAATGCCTCCCAGGAACACAACATACGTCATATCTCACCCAGATTGTAACAATTTCTACCTGGATGTCAGTAAACAGACTCATTATTGACAAGACTTTCTGCATGTTGTTCAGTAATAAAGTAAAACATGCTCAGTTTAACGCAAAAATAAATAATTCTCAGATCGTAAGACAAGACGAGGGGAAATTCTTGGGCATTCACCTTGACTGCAACCTGAAATTCAACACCCATATCCAACACATATCTAAGAAAATTCCTAAAACTCTTGGTGTTCTATAAAAAATAGGCTATGTTACTCAAGTAACATCACTCCCTCTTTACTAGTTACTAATATATTCCTACCTTAAAGATTTACAGCAGCAACTCACCTACAACCTACAGTGACCCAAGAAAATTAGCTGTTAGAATAATCACCCAATCAGATTAGAGACAACACACATCCAAACTCTTCAAAAGTCTTAACTTCTCAACTTAAAAACATTAATTAATTCTCTCTCTCTCTCTCTCTCTCTCTCTCTCTCTCTCTCTCTCTCTCTCTCTCTCTCTTCTCTCTCTCTATTTTTTTATTATTAACACATCGGCCGATTCCCACCAAGGCAGGAAAACTTTCATCATCATTCACTCCATCACTCCATCCATCACTATATATATATATATATATATATATATATATATATATATATATGCAAAACAGTCACAGACAGGCGATCTTAACAATGCATAGGAATGGCATTAAAATTAAGAATAGCTTAGTTATCATGAGAAAGGAAGCCTGAATATGAAAAATTCACACAGGCACATTTCAGGTTTTCGGGGCCAGGAGCTAAGTCTCGACCCCCGCTACCACAATTAGGTGAGTACTGACACTGAGAGTATTTCCTGAATGTTCTGGAAGGTTCTGCGACACCGGTTGACAAATGAGGGATTTTTTCCCTCTATTTCATTAGTTAGAAGGTTGTAAATGAAGGTAAATAATGATCCAATATTGTAATGTAACTTTTTACGTCACATAACCTGTTCCCAGCGGTTAGAAGCTTGGGGCTGGCTATTAAATATCTTCTAGTATTTTCCTCATGCTATCTGCAAACTGAGAGGCCTACCCCACCCGACCCCACATGGGGTGGGGTGTGGGGGGGGACCGGTGTGTGGTTGGCATCCCGCTTGTCTCTCCCAGACAGTGAGACTGGCCGGTGCCTCCACACTACCACTCTCTGGAAAGTTACCCAACTTCTCCTGTTGTTGCCTTTGCAACATTACACAGCTCCTGATGACGCACTGAGAATTGTGAAAGTACCTGAGCTAAAGATTTCCATCCCCCGTGGCTTGTCTTGGCATATATATATATATATATATATATATATATATATATATATATATATATATATATATATATATATATATATATCCAATGCACGCAGAAACAAGCGGGTATATACAGAGAAAGATCGCAGTCAGCAGGATTCGATACTCCTACTGAGAGACGGGCAAGATTCCCAGGCAGCGCTCTTATCCACTGATATAAAAATCGCTTGTGAGGTCAAAACATACAGGGAAAGAAACATGGCTTGTGAACCAGGCTGCCCAACTTTTGAGGCATTTGTGGCTGAGTGGATAAGAGCACTGCCTGGGAATCTTGCCCATCTCAGTAGCAGTATCGAGTCCTGCTGACTGCGATCTTTCTCTGTATATACCCACATGTTCCTGCGTGGTGCATTGATATTATATATATATATATATATATATATATATATATATATATATATATATATATATATATATATATATATATATTAACACATTGGCCGTCTCCCACCAAGGCAGGGTGGCTCGAAAAGAAAAACTTTCATCATTCACTCCACTGATTTGCCAGAGGCGCGCTTACACTACAGTTATAAAACTGCAACATTAACACCCCCTCTTTCAGAGTGCAGGCACTGTACTTCCCATCTCCAGGACTCAAGTCCGACCTGCCGGCTTCCCTGAATCCCTTCATAAATGTTACCTTGCTCACACTCCAACAGCACGTCAAGTCCTAAAAACCATTTGTCTCCATTCGCTCCTATCTAACACGCTCACACATGCTTGCTGGAAGTCTAAGCCTCTTGCACACAAAATCTCCTTTACCCCTTCTCTCCAATCTTTCTTAGGCCGACCCCTACCCCGCCTTCCCTCCACTACAGATTTATACACTCTCGAAGTCATTCAATTTTGTTCCATCGTCTCTACATGTCCGAACCACTTCAACAACCCCTCCTCGGCCCTCTGGATAATAAACCATTACCAGAAGACCCCTGGTTGTCTTCAAGAGGGAGCTGGACAGATACCTAAAGATAGTGCTGGATCAGCCGGGCTGTGGTTCGGACGTTGGATTGCATACGGTCAGCAGTAACAACCTCGTTGATCAGGCCCTGATCCACCGAGAGGCCTGGTCGTGGACCGGGCCGCGGGGGCGTTGATCCCCGGAATACCCTCCAGGTAGACTCCAGGTATGGGTGGGGTTAGAACCCGCGACCAGAGTCATAAAAGTCCAGACCGATGTGTTAGCCACTGGCCAGCTAGCTACAATAATCCCGCACTTCCTCCTAATTTCCAAACTACGAATTCTCTGCATTATATTCACACCACACACAGCCCTCAGACATGACATCTCCCCTGCCTCCAGCCTTCTCCTTGTTGCAACATTCGCCACCCATGTTTCACACTCCATATAAGAGCATTGGTACAACTGTACTCACATTCTCCTGTTTGCTTCCATGGACAAAGTTCTTTGTCTCCACATCACTCACCTCGTTTCCCTCATCAGTTCTATGATACACTTCATCCTTCATCGACCCATCTGCTGACATGTCCACTCCTAAATATCTGAATACATTCACCTCCTCCATACTCTCTCCCTCCAATCTGATATCCAATCTTTCGTCATCTAATTTTTTTGTTAGATATATATATATATATATATATATATATATATATATATATATATATATATATATATATATGTGTGTGTGTGTGTGTGTGTGTGTGTGTGTGTGTGAGTGTGTGTGTGTGTGTGTGTGTGTGTGTGTGTGTGTGCGTGTATGTGTGTGTTAGTTACCATTTTGTCCTAGGCACATGTCGATTAGACACTAGGCCTGTGTATGTGTGTGTGTCTGTTTGTGTGTACTCACCTATTTGTGGTTGCAGGGGTCGACTCACAGCTCCTGGCCCCGCCTCTTCACTGATTGCTATTCTCTCCCTGCTCCATGAGCTTTATCAAACCTCGTCTTAAAACTATGTATGGTTCCTGCCTCCACTACGTCACTTTCTAGGCTATTCCACTTCCTGACAACTGAAGAAATACTTCCTAACATCCCTTTGACTCATAGGAGTCTTCAACTTCCAATTGTGACCCCTTGTTTCTGTGTCCCCTCTCTGAAACATCCTGTCTCTGTCCACCTTATCTATTCCTCGCAGTATTTTATATGTCGTTATCATGTCTTCCCTAACCCTCCTGTCCTCTAGTGTCGTCAGGCAGATTTCCATTAACCTTTCTTCGTAAGACAATCCCTTAGCTCTGGGACTAGTCTTGTTGCAATCCTTTGCACTTTGGCCTGACGTATATGTGTACAGAGTCTTGAACGATTCCTTAGTGAGGTATTGGAACGCTATTCTTAGGTTTGCCAGACGCCCGTATGCTGCAGCAGTTATCTGATTGATGTGTGCCTCAGGAGATGTGCTCGGTATTATACTCACCCTAAGATCTTTTTCCTTGAGTGAGGTTTGCAGTCTTTGGCCACCTAGACTATACTCTGTCTGCGGTCTTCTTTTCCCTTCCCCGATCTTCATGACTTTGCATTTGGCAGGGTTAAATTCAAGGAGCCAGTTACTGGACCAGGCTTGTAGCCTGTCCAGGTCTCTTTGTAGTCCTGCCTGATCATCGACTGATTTAATTCTTCTCATTAACTTAACATCATCTGCAAACAGGGACACTTCTGAGTCTATCCCTTCCGTTATGTCATTCACATATACCAAAAACAGCACAGGTCCTAGGACTGACCCCTGTGGAACCCCACTCGTCACAGGTGCCCATTCTGACACCTCGTCACGTACCATGACTCGTTGTTGCCTCCCTGTCAGATATTCTCTGATCCATTGCATTACCTTTCCTGTTACGTGTGCCTGATCCTCTAGCTTTTGCATTAGCATTAATCTCTTGTGAGGAACTGTGTCGAACGCCTTCTTGCAGTTCAAGAAAATGCAGTCTATCCACCCCTCTCTCTCGTGTCTTACTTCTGTTACCTTGTCATAAAACTCCAGTAGGTTTGTGACACAGGATTTTCCTTCCTTGAAACCGTGCTGGTTGTCGTTTATAAGCTTGTGTCTTTCTAGGTGCTCCACCACTCTCCTCCTGATGATCTTCTCCATGACTTTGCATACTATACACGTCAGTGACACAGGTCTGTAATTTAATGCCTCATGTCTGTCTCCTTTCTTAAAAATTGGGACTACATTTGCCATCTTCCACACCTCAGGTAGTTGCCCAGTTTCAATGGATGTGTTAAAGATTTTTGTTAGTGGCACACACAACATCTCTGCTCCCTCTCTAAGGACCCACGGAGAGATGTTGTCAGGTCCCACCACTTTTGAGGTATCGAGTTCACATAGCAGCTTCTTCACCTCCTCCTCGGTTATGTGTGTGTGTGTGTGTGTGTGTGTGTGTGTGTGTTTGTACTCACCTATTTGTGGTTGCAGGGGTCGATTCATAGCTCCTGGCCCCCCTCTTCACTGATCGCTACTAGGTCCTCTCTCTTCCTGCTCCATGAGCTTTATCAAACCTCGCCTAAATCAATGTATGGTTCCTGTCTCCACTACATCACTTGCCAGACTATTCCACTTCCTGACAACTCTGTGACTGAAGAAACACTTCCTAACATCCCTTTGACTCCTCTGAGTCTTCAACGAGTCTGCAACGTTGTTTAATTTAGCTGATCGGACGAGAAGCGGTGCTTCAACGTGGTATGGCCGTTGTGCGTGTGTGTGTGTGTACTCACCTAGTTGTGGTTGCAGGGGTCGATTCACAGCTCCTGGCCCCGCCTCTTCACTGGCCGCTTCTGGGTCACTCTCCCTGCGCCATGAGCTTTATCATACCTCTTCTTAAAGATATGAATGGATCCTGCCTCCACTACATCGCTTCCCAAACTATTCCACTTCCTGACCACTCTGTGACTGAAGAAATACTTCCTAACATCCCTGTGATTCATCTGAGTCTTCAACTTTCAACTGTGTCCCCTTGTTGTTGTGTCCCATCTCTGGAACATTCTGTCTCTGTCCACCTTGTCAATTCCTCTCAGTATTTTATATGTCGTTATCATGTCCTCCCTATCTCTCCTGTCCTCCAGTGTAGTCAGGTCGATTTCCCTTAACCTCTCCTCGTAGGACATACCCCTTAGCTCCGGGACTAGTCTTGTTGTAAACCTTTGCACTTTCTCTAGTTTCTTTACGTGCTTGGCTAGGTGTGGGTTCCAAACTGGTACTGCATACTCCAATATGGGCCTAACGTACACAGTGTACAGAGTCCTGAACGATTCCTTATTAAGATGTCGGAATGCTGTTCTTAGGTTTGCTAGGCGCCCGTATGCTGCAGCAGTTATTTGGTTGATGTGCGCCTCAGGAGATATGCCTGTTGTTATACTCACCCCAAGATCTTTTTCCTTGATTGAGGTTTGTAGTCTCTGGCCAAAAGAATACTCCATCTGCGGTTTTCTTTGCCCTTCCCCAATCTTCATGACTTTGCACTTGGTGGGGTTGAATTCCAGGAGCCAATTTCTGGACCAGGCTTGCAGCCTGTGCAGATCTCTTTGTAGTTCTGCCTGGTCTTCGTCCGATTGAATTCTTCTCATCAATTTCACATCATCTGCAAACAGGGACACTTCGGAGTCTATTCCTTCCGTCATGTCGTTCACAAATACCAGAAATAACACCGGTCCTAGGACTGACTCCTGTGGAACCCCACTCGTCACCGGCGCCCACTCTGACACCTCGCCACGTACCATGACTCGCTGCTGTCTTCCTGACAGGTATTCCCTGATCCATTGTAGTGCCTTCCCTGTTATCCCTGCCTGGTCCTCCAGCTTTTGCACTAATCTATTGTGTGGAACTGTGTCAAACGCCTTCTTACAGTCCAAGAAAATGCAATCTACCCACCCCTTGTGAGTGTGTGTGTGTGTGTGTGTTTGTGTGATGTCAACTAATCTATACTATATTGTTTAATGTACTTTATTGAAATAAGGATCCTAGTTACTATTATTATTATATAATTATTCATAAAATTATTACTAAAATAAAAACTAGCCAGCTATTGTTCCCAACTAATTAAGCGAGGCTGGTGTGTTCCCCGCTGCCCAACACTATACTTGCTGCTCTATGTACAGTGTGAGGTTTGAACCTCACACTGTACAGTGAGTGTTGATGGTGTGAGGTTTGAACCTCACACTGTACAGTGAGTGTTGATGGTGTGAGGTTTGAACCTCACACTGTACAGTGAGTGTTGATGGTGTGAGGTTTGAGCCTCACACTGTACAGTGAGTGTTGAGGGTGTGAGGTTTGAACCTCACACTGTACAGTGAGTGTTGAGGGTGTGAGGTTTGAACCTCACACTGTACAGTGAGTGTTGAGGGTGTGAGGTTTGAACCTCACACTGTACAGTGAGTGTTGATGGTGTGAGGTTTGAACCTCACACTGTACAGTGAGTGTTGATGGTGTGAGGTTTGAACCTCACACTGTACAGTGAGTGTTGAGGGTGTGAGGTTTGAACCTCACACTGTACAGTGAGTGTTGATGGTGTGAGGTTTGAGCCTCACACTGTACAGTGAGTGTTGATGGTGTGAGGTTTGAACCTCACACTGTACAGTGAGTGTTGAGGGTGTGAGGTTTGAACCTCACACTGTACAGTGAGTGTTGAGGGTGTGAGGTTTGAGCCTCACACTGTACAGTGAGTGTTGACAACTCTGTCGTACATCAAGTTTCTGTTACGTAATTTAGTTTGACTGGTAACTGTAAGATACTTCAGTTACTGAGTGGCTTGCAAGCCTGTGGGCGTGAATGTGGGCATGTGAGCGGTGTGGGCGTTTGAGTGATGTGGGCGTTTGGTGGTGTGGGAAAGTGGCGTGGGCGTATGAATGGTGTGGGCGTTTGAGTGGTGTGGGCGTGGGTCAGACAGCGGCAGGAGCAGGAACTAACTGTCATGCCCAAGTGGTATGGGTCAAGCGGCGGCGGCGGCGGCAGCAGCAGCCACAACAACAGCAGCAGCATCAACAACAACAACAGCAGCAGTAGCAGCAACAGCAGTAGCAGCAGCAGCAGGGTTGGAAGGGCTCACTGTCACACCCACGTCAGACAGGGGCACCTTACACCCTTCTTAGAAAACCACGGAATTCTACCTCGTCTCGCTCACTCCTACCTCCCCTCCTCAGCTATCACTTACTCGTACCCCCCTCTCCCTAAGCTCTCTCTCTCTCTCTCTAAAAGATATCGTCTTCCAGTAACCTTCATGTCAACAAACTAGCCTAGCGGCGTGGCCTATCTAATAAATTAATGTATTGTAATTTAATGCCCAGTGGGTGAGTCTACTGACTCATTTGACCTAATTTGCCCGAAATGCTCAGCATAACAAGCGGCTTTCTATATAGTAGTATGTCATTAATGTCAGCTAGGACTGTATACCTTGTACATGTACTTGTAGAAATAAAGATATTATAACGACCCCCTTTTATTTAAATTAATTTTTCCATGGACTCCAGGTTTCCAAAAGGTCTGTCTACTCGACAAGCCGATTTTATTAACTAACAACAAACTCGTTTCCCCAGTTTTATCTCTCAATTGAAAGACACGTAACTGAGGTTAAGTGGCAGAGTTTTATAAGATGGTCGATGCTGCTTTGTTGACACTATGTTCTCAATTTCAGGCTCATTGGCAGACAGTTTTAAGCATAGATCATTTCACAAATATGTAATGGGGAAGGACATTAAATATCTCAGTGCTTTAGATGCCAGTTCTGGCTACTCATTTTTCACATACAACCAAAAGTCTGGTAAGTTGTACTGAATGAAACTTGACCATTGTTTGATGGAGGTCTGGCATGTTCAGTTGGGCAGCCCATTAAATAAGACCAACAGTTCAAAAAAGCTTCTAAAAATTAGACTATTCCTGCCGATTTGGAAACGGTTTTTGAAATTTTGAAAGTTTATCTTTATCAGCCTTATCGTGAGTAATTATATATTTTACACTTCAGCCTCTTGAAATTTTGAACTTAGCTGAGGGACCCCCAGGGGTCCGCAGACCACAAGATGGAAAACGCTGGCACAGACCATCCTGAAAGATGGTAAGTCTCAATAAATAACAACTGCAGCTCTTATGGTACCAAACCTTTGAAACTGCTGTAGCTTCTGAACTCTTACTTGGATACTCGACGATATCCTCGTTGCCTTACTGAAGTCTTCCAGCTCAGGCTCGCACATGTTAATAATATGAGCCCCATTCTGTGTGATGAAATATGACTGGGAAACATACCTAGCTTTCGTTCCCACTCTGTATGTATCATATAGAAGAGTGTAGCAGCACAATGCTGATGTAACTAATTTCGCTAAGAAAAAACATACTCCTACCTACCACCTCTCTTAACACCCTCTCTCTCTCTCTCTCTCTCTCTCTCTCTCTCTCTCTCTCTCTCTCTCTCTCTGCATTCCTTGCCTCTCATCTCCCCTTCCATCTCATTATCACAGGAGAATTTTTTTTTACAAAGGTCACCTACAACTAGTTCACAGGACCACTCCACCCTCTCCCTCTCAATTTTATTTTATTCCCCCTTTACTCATACCCTCCGCCCCTTCCCACATGTTCTTCCCCTCACTGCCTCTGCCCTCTCTCCTCTCCAGTCATTCAACCTTCCCTTCTCCCCTGCACCACATCCCACTCTCACCCGCATCATCAACACTTCCTGTCAATGTAAAGTTCACACTTTCCTGACCCACAAGTAATTGATAGTATTGACCTTGAGGTCACACCTCCACTACCTGCTGGAGAGTTATGACAGTAATGTGGTCCTGGACCAAGACCTGCTGGAGAGTTAGGACAGTAATGTGGTCCTGGACCAAGACCTGCTGGAGAGTTAGGACAGTAATGTGGTCCTGGACCAAGACCTGCTGGAGAGTTATGACAGTAATGTGGTCCTGGACCAAGACCTGCCTGAACATATCTACCACCAGAATTTTCTTATGATGGCTTTTATTAAAGCTTTCTTAATCTAATTCACATTATAAGTAATATTATTTTTATCATACTACCATTGTTAGGTAAAAGAACACATGTACAACTAATGAGACATTTTATTGTGGCAACGTTTCGCTCTCCAGGAGCTTTGCCAAGTCAATACATACAAGCAATAAGGTGAAATACATAGTAACTATTATTCAAGGCATTTTCGTGCTGTTTTACCTACATATTCCTAGTTTGTATTTTAGTGTCACCAATAAGCTGTCTTATGTGGGTAATTATTCGTTTATGTAGATTGTGAACAAGGGTTCCAATACAGACCCTTGAGGAACACCGCTAGTAACTGGTCCCCATTACAATTTCACCTCAGTTACGCACATTGATGCCCATCGGTCAACCATGCTTCATTCCCATGAGATAATTTTCCCTCCTATTACGTGTGCAGCTACTTCAACAGCTTTCTGCGTCAACCTTCAGGTTGATGGACTGATTCCAGCATCTTCATTTCACTACTACACTGCTGCCTTTGTATTTGACTGAAGAAGCCGACTGTACAGGCAAAACGTTTCAACAATAAAGACCTAACTGTTGCACATGTGTCTTAATCATCAGTTACATTTAAGTGGGTTTAACTATTTCTTACTCTTACCTCTATATACGCCAAGGAAACCCTTTGGTTTCCCTCAAAGTTTAAGGTTTCGTATTCTCTTAAGCTGAAAACATTGGTTTTAGTCTATTCTTTGTAAATGTGACTTTGTAAATGGTCCAAGTGGGACCGAAACGTCGTCGTAAGCTCCTCTCTTCTATGTGCTGATTGTGTGTGTATTTATCTATTATGGTAATACGACTTGAGCAGCTTGTAAGACGCTTCGGCAAATGTCCTGAAACACCCGAAAACTGAAAAAGTATTTCATAAGGACCCTATGTCACGTATTCGTCTTTAGTTATCATCCATGTCTCCCTCTCCTCGCATATCAAGCAGCCTCTCTTTATTCACTCACCCGTAAGTATTTCGAATGTCGTGAACATGTCACCCTGGCTCCTCTTTCTTCTAGTGTTCTTAGTTTGAACTCCTTAAGTTCCTTCTTTATATCCATCAGCTTCTCTCATCTGTTCGGTAAAATATAATATGTACGTTTGTGGATGAAAAATAAGGAATTAGGATCCACGTCTTCAGCTTACGTTACAGACTCTAGCTCTTGGGCAACAATGGTGTGGTGGATGTCTTGTTTTAGTCTCCAGCTCCTGGGCATCAAACAACAATGCTGCAGATTTCTTACATCAAAGATTCCAGTTCCTACTCAGTAGAGGATGGTGCTGCATCATACATCAGACTCCAGCTCCTGGGCAGCAAAAGTGAAAACGGCGTTACGAATTTCTGCCGCTCAACTCAGTATACTTCTTGAAGATTAAGACACATGTGTAACAGTTGGGTATCTTTATTGATGAAACGTTTCGCCTACACAGTAGACTCCATGGTCTGGAACGATTGTTCCAGACCATGGAGCTGAACTCTTCTCCAGGTTGAGGGACTGACCACCTTGTTCCAGACCATGGAGCTGAACTCTTCTCCAGGTTGAGGGACTGACCACCTTGTTCCAGACCATGAAGCTGAACTCTTCTCCAGGTTGAGGGACTGACCACCTTGTTCCAGACCATGAAGCTGAACTCTTCTCCAGGTTGAGGGACTGACCACCTTGTTCCAGACCATGAAGCTGAACTCTTCTCCAGGTTGAGGGACTGACCACCTTGTTCCAGACCATGAAGCTGAACTCTTCTCCAGGTTGAGATACTGACCACCTCAAATACTTTTTCTCCAAGATTGATGTACTGATTACATCACCTTTATTTCACTACTACTGTTTCCTTTGTATTTGACTGAAGAAGCCTACTGTGTAGGCGAAACGTTTCATCAATAAAGACACCCAACTGTTACACTAATCTTCAACTTTTCGAAATTTTATACCATTTTTAAGTATACTTCTTGCAATATATTTTCATCAACGTCATACACAGAGTAATGACCATTTTGTGGACTCCGCCCCCAGCAAGGATAAAATTACCTATTCTTTGTGTAGAGGTCAGTGAGTATTTACCTGGCAAGCCTTCCCTGGCTCTGGAGTACCACACAAACTAAGATGGAGGTATATAATTAACCCTCATGTGGCGGGATATTTATTAAACTCATTTTTTGACGATGAGTCGCTGGAGATATTAAACAATGGTAACTTCCTCTTATTAAATAACAAATAGAAACGAGCTGAATGACAGGTGAAAAGAACCTTTACTGCTCCTTGAGGGAAGGTTGCAACTGAGCACAAGAGTGGCAGCCCGATACACTGACATTGCACCATATCCGGTTCATAGACGAAAAACAAGAGTTCGCTGGATTTTCCTTTTTTTCCTCCCTTAACAATATGTAATCAAGGCAGGGTGAGTGTGGTGAGGTGGCCTTGAACACTGTGTGAAAGAGCCGTCGCCTTTGCTGCTGTGTCTGTTACCAGAGGCAAAGGTGAGCTCACGCACCACCACAAAGTGTCAAGAGTTCGACACCAAAGGCCCCCAGGAATGTGCGTATCCCCTGACGGCTCCCACGGACGTTCCCACGGACGTTCCAGGAATATTCAAGGGTGGCGTGCGCGACTTAGGGGCCACCTCAATACATCACCCGCGGGGCTGCCTTAATACCCCCACCAGCCTGTGATTCCTACACCTCCCTTCCTCACTCCGCCTACCTGCCCGCCTCTAATATCCTCTTTTTATGCATCGGGGTCGCGGTAGTTTTTTTTTTTTTTGCAGAGCTCTCTGCTAGTCTCGTGATTTACCAAGTCTTACTACGATCTCAAGATTTTATTTTCTCGCATTTATTGCTTACCCAGGTGTTAAAAAGGTGTCATGAAATCTTCGACGCTTCGCAAAGTTTGCAAGGATCCTAATATATTTTTTTCCCCCTGGAAGCCTACTGGATGCACCAGGCTGTCTTCAGCAACACCTTTTCTTCAACATTCTGAAATCCTCTCTAGTGTAAAGAAATGTGCTGGACCTCGTGAATTCTTAAATGTCTTTCTGGAATCCTTGTTAAGCTAATCTGTGATAACATTGTTTTTGGAGAAGTAACTAAGATTACAGTAATTTACCATAGCATTCTAGGCCACTCCTAGCCTCTTAAGCTCTTCTGAGAATCTAGCTATATATCTAGCCCAATTTATTCTCAATTTACTTCTCTACTTTTGTGTGATTTCTAGTAATCTTTACGTAAATACAAATGACTTCAAAATGGTCTCGAGTGATTTTGTATGGGTGTTATATATTCTAAGCACATTCTTTTAGTTATGTGGAGATAGTTATCCCCCCATTATCCCATTCATCGACAACTATATTCTTACCTCACCCCTGAAGTCTCCCAGCTCGTGGTACACATTTCATTACCTTATACAAGAAACTCATCCTGTGTCATGGAATATAACTAGGCACGACAACTTTACCCACGACTATATAACGCGTATAGAATAGGGTAGTCGAACACTACATAATATCTAATTTTGCTTTAAAATCTATCATTCCATATATTTCTCTCCATCCCTTCCACTCTCTCTCTTCTCTCTCTCTCTCTCTCTCTCTCTCTCTCTCTCTCTAGGTACTGGGACCTCAGTATGGACTATGGACTCGCGTGGTCCGGGTAGGTCCGCTGTCCAACACGCAATAAATTGATACACCTTGACAAGTGATAACTTTAAGGCACAAATTCATGGAAGGAGAAAGAGAGAGAGAGAGAGAGAGAGAGAGAAGAAGAGAGAGAGAGAGAGAGAGAGAGAGAGAGAGAGAGAGAGAGAGAGAGAAAGAGATGTGCTGATTTAGGTAACAGCTCTTAGCTTGTCAATAAAGTTAGGAACCTTAACTTGTAAATAGCTTGTCAATAAAGCTAGGGATCCTTAAACCTTGGCAAACCCTGTGTAAAAGAGAGAGAGAGAGAGAGAGAGAGAGAGAGAGAGAGAGAGAGAGAGAGAGAGAGAGAGAGAGAGAGAGAGAGAGAGATGGGGGAGAAGAATTAGAAGAAAAACTAGATGAAAAAAAGGAGAAAAGTACTGACACAAATATGTTTAGTTATCTCCTAAGGAGAACCTTCAGATGATTGGCATATTTTTCTTCTTCGAACCTCACCTTTTTTTTTCGGCCACACAACGAGGCCTCGTACGATCAACTTCAGGTTATGAACGCAGGTGCAGGAAAACCAGGACAAGTCTCAAGGAACAATTGGTATGTGCAGGTGTCCTATAACCAAAGTTGTGGGACCCATTATCAGTAACCTGGAATGACTCAGATACCTTCCAAAACCCTCAGCGGCGTACCTTCAATAAACGCTGTTTCCTACGGTGACGTCGATGGAAAGTGAGATTCAGGGTTGTAGCTGCACATCTAACAATTTTGTGTAAAATAGTGAGAGATTTTTATTCCCTTTACATCACGTTAAATATAGTTAAGTCTACTCTTCTGACTGACTTCAGTATTTAATGACTGATGTATCTTACAGCCAGAACAGTGCTCATCAAGTTTAGTTCGAATGTCGACAAAGTTAGGTTAGTGCTCATCAAGTTTAGGTCGAGTGTCGACAAAGTTATCAGTGAACTCAATTTTGTAAATGAAACTTCGAATCTTTGGAATCCGTGCGATACCTGGAGAATGAATCATCTGATCGGCTTCAAATTTTCAGACTCGATGTAATTTTTAGAGAGTAAGGTTTGCGTTGTTAACGGGACGCATAAGTCCCAATATATGAATTTTATTATATAGTGATATTGATTTCCACTCAAGTTACTATAGAAACCGTAGTCTTATTGACTTTGAAATATTAATACACTGTAAAATAAAAATCTGAAATTTAATGAAATTGTTGAAAGAAACTGGTATGGCTGGATTCAGAGCAATTATTAGAGAATGCCTATCCTGATAGGCTTTAAACTTTCAGTGTTGATGGGCTTTATTAAAAGAAAGTTTGGCTTACAATTTGAGTTATATAAATTTTATACTACAAATTTCATTAAATAAAGTGGTTTCAATGTAAAACCTAGAGAATGCCTCTTTTGGTCGGTTTCAAACACTTCAGCGCTGGTGTATCATAACCGAAAGTAATTTTGTTATTGATTTTGGGATTTCAACGTCGTAATTTTTCAGTAGTGCTGAGAACAACAATGTTGAGAGCAGTAGTGTTGAGAACAACAATGTTGAGAGCAGTAGTGTTGAGAACAACAATGTTGAGAGCAGTAGTGTTGAGAACAACAATGTTGAGAGCAGTAGTGTTGAGAACAACAATGTTGAGAGCAGTAGTGTTGAGAACAACAATGTTGAGAGCAGTAGTGTTGAGAACAACAATGTTGAGAGCAGTAGTGTTGAGAACAGTAATGTTGAGAGCAGTAGTGTTGAGAACAACAATGTTAAGAGCAGTAGTGTTGAGAACAACAATGTTGAGAGCAGTAGTGTTGAGAACAGTAATGTTGAGAGCAGTAGTGTTGAGAACAACAATGTTGAGAGCAGTAGTGTTGAGAACAACAATGCTGAGAGCAGTAGTGTTGAGAACAGTAATGTTGAGAGCAGTAGTGTTGAGAACAACAATGCTGAGAGCAGTAGTGTTGAGAACAGTAATGTTGAGAGCAGTAGTGTTGAGAACAACAATGTTGAGAGCAGTAGTGTTGAGAACAACAATGTTGAGAGCAGTAGTGTTGAGAACAACAATGTTGAGAGCAGTAGTGTTGAGAACAGCAATGTTGAGAGCAGTAGTGTTGAGAACAACAATGTTGAGAGCAGTAGTGTTGAGAACAACAATGTTGAGAGCAGTAGTGTTGAGAACAACAATGTTGAGAGCAGTAGTGTTGAGAACAACAATGTTGACAGCAGTAGTGTTGAGAACAAGAATGCTGAGAGCAGTAGTGTTGAGAACAACAATGCTGAGAGCAGTAGTGTTGAGAACAACAATGTTGAGAGCAGTAGTGTTGAGAACAACAATGTTAAGAGCAGTAGTGTTGAGAACAACAATGTTGAGAGCAGTAGTGTTGAGAACAAGAATGCTGAGAGCAGTAGTGTTGAGAACAAGAATGCTGAGAGCAGTAGTGTTGAGAACAACAATGTTGAGAGCAGTAGTGTTGAGAACAACAATGTTGAGAGCAGTAGTGTTGAGAACAACAATGTTGAGAGCAGTAGTGTTGAGAAGAATAATGGTGGGTGTTGAGAACAGCAATGTTGAGAGCAGTAGTGTTGAGAACAACAATGTTGAGAGCAGTAGTGCTGAGAACAACAATGTTGAGAGCAGTAGTGTTGAGAACAACAATGTTGAGAGCAGTAGTGTTGAGAACAACAATGTTGAGAGCAGTAGTGTTGAGAACAACAATGTTGAGAGCAGTAGTGTTGAGAACAACAATGTTGAGAGCAGTAGTGTTGAGAACAACAATGTTGAGAGCAGTAGTGTTGAGAACAACAATGTTAAGAGCAGTAGTGTTGAGAACAACAATGTTGAGAGCAGTAGTGTTGAGAAACACAATGTTGAGAGCAGTAGTGCTGAGAACAACAATGTTGAGAGCAGTAGTGCTGATAACAGCAATGTTGAGAGCAGTAGTGTTGAGAACAACAATGTTGAGAGCAGTAGTGTTGAGAACAACAATGTTGAGAGCAGTAGTGTTGAGAACAACAATGTTGAGAGCAGTAGTGTTGAGAACAGCAATGTTGAGAGCAGTAGTGTTGAGAACAGCAATGTTGAGAGCAGTAGTGTTGAGAACAACAATGCTGAGTGCAGTAGTGTTGAGAACAACAATGTTGAGAGCAGTAGTGTTGAGAACAATGTTGAGAGCAGTAGTGTTGAGAACAACAATGTTGAGAGCAGTAGTGTTGCTGCTGGTTGAGGCACAGTGGTCTGCTGCTGGTTGAAGCACGGTGGTCTGCTGCTGGTTGAAGCACGGTGGTCTGCTGCTGGTTGAAGCACGGTGGTCTGCTGCTGATTTGAAGCACGGTGGTCTGCTGCTGGTTGAAGCACGGTGGTCTGCTGCTGGTTGAAGCACAGTGGTCTGCTGCTGGTTGAAGCACAGTGGTGTGCTGCTGGTTGAAGCACGGTGGTCTGCTGCTGGTTGAAGCACGGTGGTCTGCTGCTGGTTGAAGCACGGTGATCTGCTGCTGGTTGAAGCACGGTGGTCTGCTGCTGGTTGAAGCACAGTGGTGTGCTGCTGGTTGAAGCACGGTGGTCTGCTGCTGGTTGAAGCACGGTGGTGTGCTGCTGGTTGAAGCACAGTGGTGTGCTGCTGGTTGAAGCACGGTGGTCTGCTGCTGGTTGAAGCACGGTGGTCTGCTGCTGGTTGAAGCACGGTGGTCTGCTGCTGGTTGAAGCACGGTGGTTGCTGCTGGTTGAAGCACGGTGGTTGCTGCTGGTTGAAGCACGGTGGTTGCTGCTGGTTGAAGCACGGTGGTCTGCTGCTGGTTGAAGCACAGTGGTCTGCTGCTGGTTGAAGCACGGTGGTCTGCTGCTGGTTGAAGCACGGTGGTTGCTGCTGGTTGAAGCACGGTGGTTGCTGCTGGTTGAAGCACGGTGGTGTGCTGCTGGTTGAAGCACGGTGGTTGCTGCTGGTTGAAGCACGGTGGTTGCTGCTGGTTGAAGCACAGTGGTCTGCTGCTTGTTGAAGCACGGTGGTTGCTGCTGGTTGAAGCACGGTGGTGCTGTTGAAGCACGTGGTTGCTGCTGGTTGAAGCACGGTGGTTGCTGCTGGTTGAAGCACGGTGGTTGCTGCTGGTTGAAGCACGGTGGTTGCTGCTGGTTGAAGCACGGTGGTTGCTGCTGGTTGAAGCACGGTGGTTGCTGCTGGTTGAAGCACGGTGGTTGCTGCTTGTTGAAGCACGGTGGTTGCTGCTGGTTGAATCACGGTGGTTGCTGCTGGTTGAAGCACGGTGGTTGCTGCTGGTTGAAGCACGTGGTTGCTGCTGGTTGAAGCACGGTGGTTGCTGCTGGTTGAAGCACGGTGGTCTACTGCTGGTTGAAGCACGGTGGTTGCTGCTGGTTGAAGCACGGTGGTGTGCTGCTGGTTGAAGCACGGTGGTTGCTGCTGGTTGAAGCACGGTGGTGCTGCTGGTTGAAGCACGTGGTTGCTGCTGGTTGAAGCACGGTGGTCTGCTGCTGGTTGAAGCACGGTGGTTGCTGCTGGTTGAAGCACGGTGGTTGCTGCTGGTTGAAGCACGGTGGTTGCTGCTGGTTGAAGCACAGTGGTGTGCTGCTGGTTGAAGCACGGTGGTTGCTGCTGGTTGAAGCACGGTGGTGCTGCTGCTGGTTGAGCAACGGTGGTTGCTGCTGGTTGAAGCACGGTGGTCTGCTGCTGGTTGAAGCACGGTGGTTGCTGTGTTGAAGCACGGTGGTTGCTGCTGGTTGAAGCACGTGGTTGCTGCTGTTGAAGCACGGTGGTTGCTGTCTGGTTGAAGCACGGTGGTTGCTGCTGGTTGAAGCACGGTGGTTGCTGCTGGTTGAAGCACGGTGGTTGCTGCTGGTTGAAGCACGGTGGTTGCTGCTGGTTGAAGCACGGTGGTTGCTGCTGGTTGAAGCACGGTGGTTGTGCTGGTTGAAGCACGGTGGTTGCTGCTGGTTGAAGCACGGTGGTTGCTGCTGGTTGAAGCACGGTGGTTGCTGCTGGTTGAAGCACGGTGGTTGCTGCTGGTTGAAGCACGGTGGTTGCTGCTGGTTGAAGCACGGTGGTTGCTGCTGGTTGAAGCACGGTGGTTGCTGCTGGTTGAAGCACGGTGGTTGCTGCTGGTTGAAGCACGGTGGTTGCTGATGGTTGAAGCACGTGGTTGCTGCTGGTTGAAGCACGGTGGTTGCTGCTGGTTGAAGCACGGTGGTTGCTGCTGGTTGAAGCACGGTGGTTGCTGCTGGTTGAAGCACGGTGGTTGCTGCTGGTTGAAGCACGGTGGTTGCTGCTGGTTGAAGCACGGTGGTTGCTGCTGGTTGAAGCACGGTGGTTGCTGCTGGTTGAAGCACGGTGGTTGCTGCTGGTTGAAGCACGGTGGTTGCTGCTGGTTGAAGCACGGTGGTTGCTGCTGGTTGAAGCACGGTGGTTGCTGCTGGTTGAAGCACGGTGGTTGCTGCTGGTTGAAGCACGGTGGTTGCTGCTGGTTGAAGCACGGTGGTTGCTGCTGGTTGAAGCACGGTGGTTGCTGCTGGTTGAAGCACGGTGGTCTGCTGCTGGTTGAAGCACGGTGGTTGCTGCTGGTTGAAGCACGGTGGTCTGCTGCTGTTGAAGCACGGTGGTGCTGCTGGTTGAAGCACGGTGGTTGCTGCTGGTTGAAGCACGGTGGTCTGCTGCTGGTTGAAGCACGGTGGTTGCTGCTGGTTGAAGCACGGTGGTCTGCTGCTGGTTGAAGCACGGTGGTTGCTGCTGGTTGAAGCACGGTGGTTGCTGCTGGTTGAAGCACGGTGGTTGCTGCTGGTTGAAGCACGGTGGTTGCTGCTGGTTGAAGCACGGTGGTCTGCTGCTGGTTGAAGCACGGTGGTCTGCTGCTGGTTGAAGCACGGTGGTGTGCTGCTTGTTGAAGCACGGTGGTTGCTGCTGATTGAAGCACAGTGGTCTGCTGCTGGTTGAAGCACAGTGGTGTGCTGCTGGTTGAAGCACAGTGGTGTGCTGCTGGTTGAAGCACGGTGGTTGCTGCTGGTTGAAGCACGGTGGTCTGCTGCTGGTTGAAGCACGGTGGTTGCTGATGGTTGAAGCACGGTGGTTGCTGCTGGTTGAAGCACGGTGGTTGCTGCTGGTTGAAGCACGGTGGTTGCTGCTGGTTGAAGCACAGTGGTGTGCTGCTGGTTGAAGCACGGTGGTTGCTGCTGGTTGAAGCACGGTGGTTGCTGATGGTTGAAGCACGGTGGTTGCTGCTGGTTGAAGCACGGTGGTCTGCTGCTGGTTGAAGCACGGTGGTTGCTGCTGGTTGAAGCACAGTGGTGTGCTGCTGGTTGAAGCACGGTGGTTGCTGCTGGTTGAAGCACGGTGGTTGCTGATGGTTGAAGCACGGTGGTTGCTGCTGGTTGAAGCACGGTGGTCTGCTGCTGGTTGAAGCACGGTGGTCTTCTGCTGGTTGAAGCACGGTGGTCTGTCTTTGGGCTTGTATGGTTGCCTTGGCTCACTGTGGCATGCACTTATATTACCTATTACTGTACATGGTGTATATAGTGTACATAACTCTGTTGATACTTGGTGAAGGAAAATACAATTCAAAGTTTTCAGCTGTGTTTATTTTGTTCCAAGTTCCCTTTTACGACCAAGTTAACAGGCCTTGAGAACCTGAGTTTGTAAAAACAGTAGTGCTGAGAGCAGTAGTGTAGAGGACAGTAGTGCTGAGAGCAGTAGTGTCGAGGACAGTAGTGCTGAGAGCAGTAGTGTCGAGGACAGTAGTGCTGAGAGCTGTAGTGTCGAGGACAGTAGTGCTGAGAGCAGTAGTGTCGAGGACAGTAGTGCTGAGAGCAGTAGTGTCGAGGACAGTAGTGCTGAGAGCAGTAGTGTCGAGGACAGTAGTGCTGAGAGCAGTAGTGACGAGGACAGTAGTGCTGAGAGCAGTAGTGTCGAGGACAGTAGTGCTGAGAGCAGTAGTGTCGAGGACAGTAGTGCTGAGAGCAGTAGTGTCGAGGACAGTAGTGCTGAGAGCAGTAGTGTCGAGGACAGTAGTGCTGAGAGCAGTAGTGTCGAGGACAGTAGTGCTGAGAGCAGTAGTGTCGAGGACAGTAGTGCTGAGAGCAGTAGTGTCGAAGACAGTAGTGCTGAGAGCAGTAGTGTAGAGGACAATAGTGCTGAGAGCAGTAGTGTAAAGGACAATAGTGCTGAGAGCAGTAGTGTCGAGGACAGTAGTGCTGAGAGCAGTAGTGTAGAGGACAATAGTGCTGAGAGCAGTAGTGTAGAGGACAATAGTGCTGAGAGCAGTAGTGTCGAGGACAGTAGTGCTGAGAGCAGTAGTGTAGAGGACAATAGTGCTGAGAGCAGTAGTGTAGAGGACAATAGTGCTGAGAGCAGTAGTGTAGAGGACAATAGTGCTGAGAGCAGTAGTGTCGAGGACAGTAGTGCTGAGAGCAGTAATGTAGAGGACAATAGTGCTGAGAGCAGTAGTGTCGAGGACAATAGTGCTGAGAGCAGTAGTGTAGAGGACAGTAGTGCTGAGAGCAGTAGTGTCGAGGACAGTAGAGCTGAGAGCAGTAGTGTAGAGGACAATAGTGCTGAGAGCAGTAGTGTAGAGGACAATAGTGCTGAGAGCAGTAGTGTCGAGGACAGTAGTGCTGAGAGCAGTAGTGTAGAGGACAATAGTGCTGAGAGCAGTAGTGTAGAGGACAATAGTGCTGAGAGCAGTAGTGTAGAGGACAATAGTGCTGAGAGCAGTAGTGTAGAGAACAATAGTGCTGAGAGCAGTAGTGTAGAGGACAGTAGTGCTGAGAGCAGTAGTGTCGAGGACAGTAGTGCTGAGAGCAGTAGTGTCGAGGACAGTAGTGTTGAGAGCAGTAGTGTAGAGGACAATAGTGCTGAGAGCAGTAGTGTAGAGGACAATAGTGCTGAGAGCAGTAGTGTAGAGGACAATAGTGCTGAGAGCAGTAGTGTAGAGGACAATAGTGCTGAGAGCAGTAGTGTAGAGGACAGTAGTGCTGAGAGCAGTAGTGTCGAGGGCAGTAGTGCTGAGAGCAGTAGTGTCGAGGACAATAGTGCTGAGAGCAGTAGTGTAGAGGACAGTAGTTCTGAGAGCAGTAGTGTCGAGGACAGTAGTGCTGAGAGCAGTAGTGTAGAGGACAATAGTGCTGAGAGCAGTAGTGTAGAGGACAAAAGTGCTGAGAGCAGTATTGTAGAGGACACTAGTGCTGAGAGCAGTAGTGTAGAGGACAGTAGTGCTGAGAGCAGTAGTGTCGAGGACAGTAGTTCTGAGAGTAGTAGTGTCGAGGACAGTAGTGCTGAGAGCAGTAGTGTCGAGGACAGTAGTTCTGAGAGCAGTAGTGTCGAGGACAGTAGTTCTGAGAGCAGTAGTGTCGAGGACAGTAGTGCTGAGAGCAGTAGTGTAGAGGACAGTAGTGCTGAGAGCAGTAGTGTAGAGGACAGTAGTGCTGAGAGCAGTAGTGTCGAGGACAGTAGTTCTGAGAGCAGTAGTGTCGAGGACAGTAGTGCTGAGAGCAGTAGTGTCGAGGACAGTAGTGCTTAGAGCAGTAATGTCGAGGACAGTAGTTCTGAGAGCAGTAGTGTCGAGGACAGTAGTGCTGAGAGCAGTAGTGTCGAGGACAGTAGTGCTGAGAGCAGTAGTGTCGAGGACAGTAGTGCTGAGAGCAGTAGTGTCGGGGGACAGTAGTGCGAGGACAGTAGTGTGAGACAGTAGTGTGAGGACAGTAGTGCTGAGAGCAGTAGTGTGAGGACAATAGTGCTGAGAGCAGTAGTGTAGAGGACAGTAGTGCTGAGAGCAGTAGTGTAGAGGACAATAGTGCTGAGAGCAGTAGTGTAGAGGACAGTAGTGCTGAGAGCAGTAGTGTAGAGGACAGTAGTGCTGAGAGCAGTAGTGTAGAGGACAGTAGTGCTGAGAGCAGTAGTGTAGAGGACAGTAGTGCTGAGAGCAGTAGTGTAGAGGACAGTAGTGCTGAGAGCAGTAGTGTCGAGGACAGTAGTACTGAGAGCAGTAGTGTCGAGGACAGTAGTGCTGAGAGCAGTAGTGTCGAGGACAGTAGTGCTGAGAGCAGTAGTGTCGAGGACAGTAGTGCTGAGAGCAGTAGTGTCGAGGACAGTAGTGCTGAGAGCAGTAGTGCTGAGGGCAGCAGTGCCGAGGGCAGTAGTGCTGAGGGCAGTAGTGCTGAGGACAGTAGTGCCGAGGGCAGTAGTGCCTAGGGCAGTAGTGCTTAGGGCGGTAGTACTGAGGGCAGTAGTGCTGAGGACAGTAGTGCTGAGGGCAGCAGTGCCAAGGAAAGTAGTGTTGAGGGCAGCAGTGCCGAGGGCAGCAGTGTCAAGGGCAGTAGTGTTGAGGGCAGCAGTGCCAAGGAAAGTAGTGTTGAGGGCAGCAGTGCCAAGGGCAGTAGTGTTCAGGGGGGAATTAGTGCAGGAACGTCCGGGGTCTCCTCCCCCTCACCACCACCACCACAACCACCACCAACAACACAACCACCACCACCAACAACACCACCATCACCACCAACAACACCAACACCACCAACAACACCACCACCACCAACACCACCACCACCAATACCAACACTTCCAACACCAACACCACCATCATCACCACCAACACCACCACCAACACCACCATCAACACCAACACCATCACCACCATCATCACCACCAACACCACCACCAACACCACCATCAACACCAACACCATCACCACCATCATCACCACCAACACCACCACCAACACCACCATCAACACCAACACCATCACCACCATCATCACCACCAACACCACCACCAACACCACCATCAACACCAACACCATCACCACCATCATCACCACCAACACCACCACCAACACCACCATCAACACCAACACCATCACCACCATCATCACCACCAACACCACCACCAACACCACCATCAACACCAACACCAACACCACCATCATCACCACCAACACCACCACCAACACCACCATCAACACCAACACCATCACCACCATCATCACCACCAACACCACCACCAACACCACCATCAACACCAACACCAACACCACCATCATCACCACCAACACCACCACCAACACCACCATCAACACCAACACCAACACCAACACCACCATCATCACCACCAACACCACCATCAACACCAACACCATCACCACCATCATCACCACCAACACCACCACCAACACCACCATCAACACCAACACCATCACCACCATCATCACCACCAACACCACCACCAACACCACCATCAACACCAACATCACCACCACCATCATCACCACCAACACTAGCAAGTTAATACATAACAATCTTAATTACTCCAGGAAATACCTAGTAGGTAAAGCCATACTTTCTCTACCTTTACTTCTTGTTTACTACATAATTACTCTGTGAATTATGAGACCACTTGGGAGGGACGGGGAGGGGGAGAGACAGAGAGAGAAATTCATTCTAGGATAACGTTAACAACCTTTATCCCTTAACCCAAGATCACATCAGTGACCCCCTTCCCCCACAACCCAATATCACATCAATAACCCCTTCCCCCACAACCCAAGATCACATCAATATCCCCTTCCCCCCAACCCAAGATCACATCAATGACCACCTTCCCCCACAACTCAAGATCACATCAATAACCCCTTCCCCCCACAACCCAAGATCATATCAATAACCCCCTTCCTCCACAACCCAAGATCACATCAATGACCCCCTTCCCCCACAACCCAAGAACACATCAATAACCCCTTCCCCCACAATCCAAGATCACATCAATAACCCCTTCCCCCACAACCCAAGATTACATCAATGACCCCCTTCCTCCACAACCCAAGATCACATCAATAACCCCCTTCCCCCACAACCCAAGATCACATCAATAACCCCTTCCCCCACAACCCAAGATCACTTCTCTGTGTTTCACTCCCTGCTACACTCTCAGCTGAGCAGAGTGGTGGTGAGTGCTGAGTTCAGTGATGGAGGATGCTGAGTGAAGTAGAGGTTGCTGAGTGGAGTGGTGGTGGGTGCTGAGTGAAGTAGAGGTTGCTGAGTGGAGTGGTGGAGGATGCTGAGTTCAGTGGTGGTGGGTGCTGAGTGGAGTTGTGGAGGGTACTGAGTTCAGTAGTGGTGGGTGCTGAGTGAAGTAGAGATTGCTGAGTGGAGTGGTGGAGGGTGCAGAGTGGAGTAGATGTTGCTGAGTGGAGTGGTGGAGGGTGCTGAGTGGAGTGGTGGTGGGAGCTGAGTGGAGTAGAGGTTGCTGAGTGAAGTGGTGGAGGGTGCTGAGTGGAGTGGTGGTGGGTGCTGAGTGGTGTGGTGGTGGGTGGTGAGTGGAGTGGTGGTGGGTGGAGAGTGGAGTGGTTGTGGGTGCTGAGTGGAGTAGAGGTTACTGAGTGGAGTGGTGGTGGGTGGTGAGTGAAGTGGTGGTGGGTGCGGAGTGAAGTGGTGGTGGGTGCTGAGTTCAGTGGTGGAGGGTGCTGAGTGGAGTGGTGGAGGGTGCTGAGTGAAGTGGTGGTGGGTGCTGAGTGGAGTAGAGGTTACTGAGTGGAGTGGTGGTGGGTGCTGAGTGGAGTGGTGGTGGGTGCTGAGTTCAGTGGTGGAGGGTGCTGAGTGGAGTGGTGGAGGGTGCTGAGTGAAGTGGTGGTGGGTGCTGAGTTCAGTGGTGGAGGGTGCGGAGTGAAGTGGTGGTGGGTGCTGAGTTCAGTGGTGGAGGGTGCTGAGTGGAGTGGTGGAGGTGCTGAGTGAAGTGGTGGAGGGTGCTGAGTTCAGTGGTGGAGGGTGCGGAGTGAAGTGGTGGTGGGTGCTGAGTTCAGTGGTGGAGGGTGCTGAGTGGAGTGGTGGAGGGTGCTGAGTGAAGTGGTGGAGGGTGCTGAGTGGAGTAGAGGTTACTGAGTGAAGTGGTGGTGGGTGCTGAGTGAAGTAGAGGTTACTGAGTGAAGTGGTGGTGGGTGCTGAGTGGAGTGGTGGTGGGTGCTGAGTGGAGTAGAGGTTACTGAGTGAAGTGGTGGTGGGTGCTGAGTGGAGTGGTGGTGGGTGCTGAGTGAAGTAGAGGTTACTGAGTGAAGTGGTGGTGGGTGCTGAGTGGAGTGGTGGTGGGTGCTGAGTGGAGTGGTGGTGGGTGCTGAGTGAAGTAGAGGTTACTGAGTGAAGTGGTGGTGGGTGCTGAGTGGAGTGGTGGTGGGTGCTGAGTGGAGTAGAGGTTACTGAGTGAAGTGGTGGAGGGTGCTGAGTGGAGTAGAGGTTACTGAGTGAAGTGGTGGTGGGTGCTGAGTGGAGTGGTGGTGGGTGCTGAGTGGAGTAGAGGTTACTGAGTGAAGTGGTGGTGGGTGCTGAGTGGAGTGGTGGTGGGTGCTGAGTGGAGTAGAGGTTACTGAGTGAAGTGGTGGTGGGTGCTGAGTGGAGTGGTGGTGGGTGCTGAGTGAAGTAGAGGTTACTGAGTGAAGTGGTGGTGGGTGCTGAGTGGAGTGGTGGTGGGTGCTGAGTGAAGTAGAGGTTACTGAGTGAAGTGGTGGAGGGTGCTGAGTGAAGTGGTGGAGGGTGCTGAGTGGAGTAGAGGTTACTGAGTGAAGTGGTGGTGGGTGCTGAGTGGAGTAGAGGTTACTGAGTGAAGTGGTGGTGGGTGCTGAGTGGAGTAGAGGTTACTGAGTGGAGTGGTGGTGGGTGCTGAGTGAAGTGGTGGTGGGTGCTGAGTGGAGTAGAGGTTACTGAGTGAAGTGGTGGTGGGTGCTGAGTGGAGTAGTGGTGGGTGCTGAGTGAAGTGGTGGTGGGTGCTGAGTGGAGTGGTGGTGGGTGCTGAGTGAAGTGGTGGTGGGTGCTGAGTGGAGTAGAGGTTACTGAGTGAAGTGGTGGTGGGTGCTGAGTGGAGTAGAGGTTACTGAGTGGAGTGGTGGTGGGTGCTGAGTGGAGTAGAGGTTACTGAGTGAAGTGGTGGTGGGTGCTGAGTGGAGTGGTGGTGGATGCTGAGTGAAGTGGTGGTGGGTGCTGAGTGGAGTGGTGGTGGGTGCTGAGTGAAGTGGTGGTGGGTGCTGAGTGGAGTAGAGGTTACTGAGTGGAGTGGTGGTGGGTGCTGAGTGGAGTGGTGGTGGGTGCTGAGTGGAGTGGTGGTGGGTGCTGAGTGAGTGGTGGTGGGTGCTGAGTGGAGTGGTGGTGGGTGCTGGAGTGGAGTGGTGGTGGTGCTGAGTGAAGTGGTGGTGGTGCTGAGTGGAGTGGTGGTGGGTGCTGAGTGAAGTGGTGGTGGGTGCTGAGTGGAGTAGAGGTTCACTGAGTGAAGTGGTGGTGGGTAAGCTGAGTGAGTGGTGGTGGGTGCTGAGTGAAGTGGTGGTGGGTGCTGAGTGAAGTGGTGGTGGGTGCTGAGTGAGTGGTGGTAGGTGCTGAGTGGAGTGAGGTTACTGAGTGAAGTGGTGGTGGGTGCTGAGTGGAGTAGAGGTTACTGAGTGAAGTGGTGGTGGGTGCTGAGTGGAGTAGAGGTTACTGAGTGAGTGGTGGTGGGTGCTGAGTGGAGTGGTGGTGGGTGCTGAGTGAGAGAGGTTACAGTGGAGGGTGGGTGCTGAGTGGAGAGGAGGTTACTGAGTGGAGTGGTGGTGGGACAGTGGAGTGAGGTTACCCGGTGAAGTGGTGGGGGTGCAGTGGAGCGTGGTAAGCGTGAGTGGAGTGAGCTGAGAGGTACCACCGTGGCAGCAGGCACCAGACTGAACACCACCGTGGCAGCAGGCACCAGACTGAACATCACCGTGGCAGCAGGCACCAGCGTGAACACCACCGTGGCAGCAGGCACCAGCGTGAACACCACCGTGGCAGCAGGCACCAGCGTGAACACCACCGTGGCAGCAGGCACCAGCGTGAACACTACCGTAGCAGCAGGCACCAGCGTGAACACCACCGTGGCAGCAGGCACCAGCGTGAACACCACCGTGGCAGCAGGCACCAGACTGAACACCACCGTAGCAGCAGGCACCAGCGTGAACACCACAGTAGCAGCAGGCACCAGCGTGAATACCACCGTAGCAGCAGGCACCAGCGTGAACACCACCGTAGCAGCAGGCACCAGCGTGAACACCACCGTAGCAGCAGGCACCAGACTGAACACCACCGTAGCAGCAGGCACCAGCGTGAACACCACCGTAGCAGCAGGCACCAGCGTGAACACCACCGTGGCAGCAGGCACCAGCGTGAACACCACCGTGGCAGCAGGCACCAGACTGAACACCACCGTAGCAGCAGGCACCAGCGTGAACACCACCGTAGCAGCAGGCACCAGCGTGAACACCACCGTAGCAGCAGGCACCAGCTGAAACCACCGTGCAGCAGGCACCAGCGTGAACACCACCGTGCAGCAGGCACCAGCTGAACACCACCGTGAGCAGCAGGTACCAGACTGAACACCACCGTAGGCAGAAAGCGGCACCAGCGGCCATGAACACCACCGTAGCATCAGGTACCAGACTGAACACCACCGTAGCAGCAGGCACCAGCGTGAACACCACCGTAGCAGCAGGCACCAGACTGAACACCACCGTGGCAGCAGGCACCAGACTGAACACCACCGTGGCATCAGGCACCAGCGTGAAAACCACCGTGGCAGCAGGCACCAGACTGAACACCACCGTGGCAGCAGGCACAAGACTGAACACCACCGTAGCATCAGGCACCAGACTGAACACCATCGTAGCAGCAGGCACCAGACTGAACACCACCGTGGCATCAGGCACCAGACTGAACACCACCGTGGCATCAGGCACCAGACTGAACACCACCGTCTCATCAAGTACCAGATTGAACACTACTGTGGCAGCAGCAGATACCAGAATGAACACGACCGTGGCAGCAGCAGGTACCAGACTGAACACCACCGTGGCATCAGCAAGTACCAGACTGAACACGACCGTGGCAGCAGCAGGTACCAGACTGAACACCACCGTGGCATCAGCAGTACCAGACTGAACACGACCGTGGCAGCAGCAGGTACCAGACTGAACACCACCGTGGCATCAGCAAGTACCAGACTGAACACGACCGTGGCAGCAGCAGGTACCAGACTGAACACCACCGTAGCATCAGCAAGTACCAGACTGAACACGACCGTTGCAGCAGCAGGTACCAGAATGAACACGACCGTGGCAGCAGCAGGTACCAGACTGAACACCACCCTGGCAGCAGCAGGTACCAGACTGAACACCACCGTGGCATCAGCAAGTACCAGACTGAACACGACCGTGGCAGCAGCAGGTACCAGACTGAACACCACCGTGGCAGCAGCAGGTACCAAACTGAACACCACCCTGGCAGCAGCAGGTACCAGACTGAACACCACCGTGGCAGCAGCAGGTACCAGACTGAACACGACCGTGGCAGCAGCAGGTACCAGACTGAACACCACCCTGGCAGGAGCAGGTACCAGACTGAACACCACCCTGGCAGCAGCAGGTACCAGACTGAACACCACCCTGGCAGTACTAACATAAAAGACAGGCTACATACCATCGCCTCACAACCAGCTTCTCTCTGAACCACAATCATTGGGAGCAAAATTGCAAGTGACGGAGGTTTGCAATCAGGAGAGGTGGTGATCACCCGGACGAGGTGCTAAAGGCTAGCGCTGCCCTCCACTTGTTGAGGTGTCGTGCCCCGTGCCCCATGCCCACCACTACACCACAGTAAGTGGGGGAGTCCAGTGCCCTCCAACACCACCACAAGGTACCCATAACTTCTGGGTACGCAGTGAGGGAGAAGATGAAAATAAGACACATATGCAACATCTGGGTATCATTATTGTAGACGTTTCGCCATCCAGTGGCTTTATGAGTACAAATTCAAGGACATAATTGGAAGACAGAAGAACTATATACAAAAGATGAGGTAATCAGTCCCTCAGCCTTGGTGTTGGTGTGAAGAACACCGTAGTCGTGAAGAATCTGATCAAAGTCTTCATCTTTTGTATAGAGTTCTTCTGTCTTACAATTATGTCCTTGAATTTGTATTGATAAAGCCACTGGATGGCGAAACGTCTACAATAATGATACCCAGATGTTGCATATGTGTCTAATTTTTATCTTGTCGGTATTGTATACCATTGATGTAGTGAGGGAGAAGCCTCGTGCCCTCGCCCACTATAATGTGAACACCTGTGAAATAACAGCCCCAGGGCAGTAAAACACCGTGGTAACTGTAAGGTAAAACACCGGGAGTATACCATGAGGTTATACTATTATATATATAGTTGATGAGACCAGTTAGATCATGAGGAACATTTACCGTCGCCATACTGTATATAGACAGAACACAGATGTACTAAACAACATGTATATGAAGATGTCAGTTTGTCCTCTTAATAATAATATAATAATAATAATATCTTTATTTACTACAAGTACATGTACAAGGTATACAGTCATAGCTGACATCAATGACATACTACTATATAGAAAGTCCCTTGTTATGCTGAGCATTTCGGGCAAATTAGGTCAGTTTTGTCCCAGGATGCGACCCACACCAGTCGACTAACACCCAGGTACACATTTTACTGATGGGTAAAC
The DNA here is from genome assembly GCA_009830355.1 of Cherax destructor. Lineage (NCBI taxonomy): Eukaryota > Metazoa > Arthropoda > Malacostraca > Decapoda > Parastacidae > Cherax > Cherax destructor. Next base: position 100,038 of record WNWK01005412.1, read on the forward strand.
AGGGACAGCAGGTGTCTTATGGAAACACTTCCTAATGTTTTCCAGCCGTACCGGAGGAGATTCGATCTCCGGACCTCAGTGTGTTAGCTGAGTGCGCTAGAGATCGTCTTTCTTACAAAGAATGTCAGGCATGATAAAGCTTGGTGACTGACTGACACCGGTAAGTGCTTTATAAAGACACCTGAGCAAATACTATGGTATGTTTAGTAGCAAAAGTGTCGGTCCCGTGACTTTGATCACTTGTTAAAAATGATCAAGGTGAACCAGTGGCCAGGACCGACACGTTTACTAATACATTTGTCGTAGTGTTTGTTCAGGTGTCTATGTAAACCACTTCCAGGTGTCAGTCACCAAGCTTTATAATGCAGATGAATGCTTCAGGGAACCGACAAGTTGATAAATTAGACACAAGTACAACACTTGGGTATCTTCAATGAGGAAACGCTTCACCACACAGTAGCTTCATCAGTCCATACAAAGGAGAATGGTGAAGAACAGGAGGAGTTTGAGGTAATCAGTCCCTCAGCCTTGAGTCGATGTAATTAATCCATCAAAATTTTCAAGATTTTGGAAGATTTTGGAGAGCGAAGCAATTTCTGCTGAAAATGTTCTGAAAATACGAGTCTATATTATCGTTAAACTCAAAAACACCATAATTTGAGATTTTTTTTTAGTTGACTTTTTAAGTTTATAATTTTAGTTCAAATTCTATATAATCCAGAAATTAAAAAGATATTTTATTTTTATTTTTAGGACAATCCGATTTGGAAAAAAATGATAACAAATGACAAACTGGTACATAAACAGCCCAAAATGAACACAAAAATATTTCCTAAATTAAGATACACAAGACTAAGGGTTTGAAACCGTTCATAAGAGACATTCTCTAGAACGTCTGCGAACTTTTTTTGGGTATTACCCAAAAACAAATTTGTGTACAACGAATTTACCAAGTAGACTAAAAAATTATTTGTTTGAAAAAATATAACTTTCATAATCTGCCTCGCTTACTAAATAAAAAAAAAGTGCAATTTTATTTATATGTTTACTGAGCCTTCGTTTTCCCTGAGATTTTCATTTTTACCCCATTTGGGGTAATTTCCCCGGGTCCCCGCCCGCTGCCTGAGATATTTCATGGAAAACAATGTATTTAATAAAACTGGCATATTCTGAAATTTACAGAGCTCAGAAAATGAGCGACAAGCTTTGTTTTAATACAGTTCACCAATGGCGAAAGTTTGAAGCCGGTCAAACACGGCATTCTTCAGTAACTGATCTGATTCCAACGAGTACAAGTTTTTTTTTTTTTAAATTTCAGTAAAATTCCAAATTTGAAGTTAATCAGACTAAACTTATGGGACATCGTCCCTCTTACAGAATACATCATCATTTTGAAGACGATCGGAAGAGGCATTCTTTAGTTATTGAATATAAAGGAATATAACTGTTTATTCAATAAAATCAGCAAATGAGGACTTGTGGCAGCCAATGACAGTACCAACCATGCACTTGTGCAGGTGGCAGAGGTGCAGTGTGCAGGTGGCAGAGGTGCAGTGTGCAGGTGGCAGAGGTGCAGTGTGCAGGTGGCAGAGGTGCAGTGTACTACGTGGATGGTTCAGTGGAGGTGGAGAACAAACATGCAGTAACTGAAGTTCATCACCATGAACAGTGCAGTGAATGAAAACTCTGTGAACATTGTTCTATCTTTTATGATGCGTTAGTGACATTCTAACAATCACTGTGATAACAAGAGCACCGGCAACACATTCTTCAGAGAGACTCAGTCTCTGCTCTGGAGTCACTCACACAATCACAACAACAAGGTAACACTCATCACGTCGACCATGAGCACAGGGAAACTGATCCACGCTCAACTCTATACCAAGACAAACAAACGAGATGAAGCTGTAGATGAAGCTGCCAAACTAGCCACAAGGGTGACTGCCACTATGCATATCCACAGACGGAACTGCTGACCCCACATCCCCATGGCTCTCTAAACTAGAGAAATGCAGCAACATTCCAGCTTACAGATAACAAGTGATTTGAAGAGGATCATCATTGCATCCCTTGTTTTGACACTTCTCATGATCCGTCCTATCATATTCCTCGCGGTTGTGGTAATGACATTTATAAACCCTGAAGAAGAGGTCCTCTGGTGTCATCACTCCTTAGTCCTTCACGCTAGTTATTCTTTCTACTGAGTAGTTAGAATTATTTTTACACTCTGGTCGATCTTGTATTTCCTCAATTTCTCCAAAACAAAGTAATCATTGGCCTCATTGAACATCATATTGTTTCTGCGGCTCACTGGAAGACTTAGTTTATCTCAGCTTGGAGATCTAATGTGTCCTCCATGGATATCACGTATCTTTATTGTCCAAATGTTTCACTTGTACAGCAGGATTCTTCAGTCGAATATTAGCGATTATAATACTGCAGACAGTACAAGAAATGGAAAGGTAATTTTGAGTTGACCAGTCCTTAATAGGTGGTCAGTCCCTTGACTTCAAGTATATACACGAAGCCAGACACATACAGAAGATAAACTCATAGGAAAGTCATACAATCAGTTTAGATTTAGAACTAGTTTGATTTAAAGAATAACAGAAAATCCCCACTTCGTTGGATGAAGAACCCTTCGTCAGAATCATGACAACCGACCGCCCCTCCTTCCTTATCTCTAAGTGAGGAGCTTTTCTTTTTTTTCAAATTAAAAAAAAAACTGTCAGTGGCCTTGTTGCGGTCAGGGAAAGTGCAGTCCATCTGTCTTTCTCTTCTCACCAGCCATTAGTGGATTTATATTACATCTGTGAGGCATGAGTATACTGCGTCAAGAAAACCTCGATGAATACCTCCCTGCGAGGGATACCTCAATGCGAGGGATATTTATCACCTCTGTGAGGGTATACCTCCCTGTGGGGATACCCCACTGCGAAGGGATACATATGACGTTTTCCTTAAGGTACCTTGGGACACTGGTATCCCTCACATGGAGAGAGGTATCCCTTCGATGTATTAATCCTAACTGAACTCTGGGTCATATCTGGTAGAGAGACACACGCTGGGTCATACATGGTAGTGAGACACACCCACTCTGGGTCATGCCTGGTAGTGAGACACACACTCTGGGTCATGCCTGGTAGTGAGACACACAATCTGGGTCATGTCTGGTAGTGAGACACGCCCCCTCTGGGTCATGCCTGGTACTGAGACACACAAACTCTGGGCCATGGCTGGTAGTGAGACCCACTCTGGGTCATGTATGGTAGTGAGACACGCCCCCTCTGGGTTATGCCTGGTAGTGAGACACACACACTCTTGGTCATGCCTGGTAGTGAGATACACACACTCTTGGTCATGCCTGGTAGTGAGACCCACTCTGGGTCATACATGGTAGTGAGACACACAATCTTGGTCATGCCTGGTAGTGAGACACACACACTCTTGGTCATGCCTGGTAGTGAGACCCACTCTGGGTCATGCATGGTAGTGAGACACACACTCTTGGTCATGCCTGGTAGTGAGACACACACACTCTTGGTCATGCCTGGTAGTGAGACCCACTCTGGGTCATGCATGGTAGTGAGACACACACTCTTGGTCATGCCTGGTAGCGAGACGCACTCTGGGTCATGCCTGGTAGTGACACACACACACACTGGGTCATGCCTGGTAGTGAGACCCACTCTGGGCCATGCCTGGTAGTGAGACACACACACACTCTTGGTCATGCCTGGTAGTGAGACACACACACTCTGGGTCATACCTGGTAGTGAGACACACACTCTTGGTCATGCCTGGTAGTGAGACACACACACTCTTGGTCATGCCTGGTAGTGAGACCCACTCTGGGTCATGCATGGTAGTGAGACACACACTCTTGGTCATGCCTGGTAGCGAGACCCACTCTGGGTCATGCCTGGTAGTGACACACACACTCTCTTGGTCATGCCTGGTAGTGAGACACACACACTCTGGGTCATACATGGTAGTGAGACACACACTCTCGGTCATGCCTGGTAGTGAGACACACACACTCTGGGTCATGCCTGGTAGTGAAACCCACTCTGGGTCATACATGGTAGTGAGACACACACTCTCTTGGTCATGCCTGGTAGTGAGACACACACACTCTGGGTCATGCCTGGTAGTGAAACCCACTCTGGGTCATGCATGGTAGTGAGACACACACTCTGGGTCATGCCTGGTAGTGAGACACACACTCTTGGTCATGCCTGGTAGTGAGACACACACACTCTTAGTCATGCCTGGTAGTGAGACACACACACACACTGGGTCATGCCTGGTAGTGAGACCCACTCTGGGCCATGCCTGGTAGTGAGACACACACTCTTGGTCATGCCTGGTAGCGAGACGCACTCTGGGTCATGCCTGGTAGTGAGACACACACACTCTTGGTCATGCCTGGTAGTGAGACACACTCTTGGTCATACCTGGTAGTGAGACCCACTCTGGGTCATGCATGGTAGTGAGACACACACTCTTGGTCATGCCTGGTAGCGAGACGCACTCTGGGTCATGCCTGGTAGTGAGACACACACACACTGGGTCATGCCTGGTAGTGAGACCCACTCTGGGCCATGCCTGGTAGTGAGACACACACACACTCTTGGTCATGCCTGGTAGTGAGACACACACACTCTGGGTCATACCTGGTAGTGAGACACACAATCTTGGTCATGCCTGGTAGTGAGACACACACACTCTGGGTCATGCCTGGTAGTGAAACCCACTCTGGGTCATGCATGGTAGTGAGACACACACTCTGGGTCATGCCTGGTAGTGAGACACACTCTGGGTCATGCCTGGTAGTGAGACACCCACTCTGGGTCATGCCCTTTAGTGAGACCCACTCTGGTTCATGCCTGGTAGTGAGACACACACTATTGGTCATGCCTGGTAGTGAGACACACACACACTCTGGGTCATGCCTGGTAATGAGACACACCCACTCTGGGTCATGCCTGGGGGTGAGACACACACACTCTGGGTTATACCTGGTAGTAAGACACACACACTCTGGGTCATACCTGGTTGTGAGACACACCCACTCTGGGTCATGCCTGGGGGTGAGACACACACTCTGGGTTATACCTGGTAGTAAGACACACACACTCTTGGTCATACCTGGTAGTGAGACACACACTCTGGGTCATGCCTGATAGTGAGACACACCCACTTTATGTCATGCCTGGTAGTGAGACACACACTGTGGGTCATACCTGGTAGTGAGACACACTCTTTGTCATACCTGGTAGTGAGACACACACTCTGGGTCATGCCTGGTAGTGAGACACACACTCTGAGTCATGCCTGGTAGTGAGACACACACACACTCTGGGTCATGCCTGGTAGTGAGACACACACTCTGGGTCATGCCTGATAGTGAGACACACCCACTTTATGTCATGCCTGGTAGTGAGACACACACTGTGGGTCATACCTGGTAGTGAGACACACTCTTTGTCATACCTGGTAGTGAGACACACACTCTGGGTCATGCCTGGTAGTGAGACACACACTGTGGGTCATACCTGGTAGTGAGACACACTCTTTGTCATACCTGGTAGTGAGACACACACTCTGGGTCATGCCTGGTAGTGAGACACACACTCTGGGTCATGCCTGGTAGTGAGACACACTCTGGGTCATGCCTGGTAGTGAGACACACACTCTGAGTCATGCCTGGTAGTGAGACACACACACACACTGGGTCATGCCTGGTAGTGAGACACACACACACACTGGGTCATGCCTGGTAGTGAGACACACACACACACTGGGTCATGCCAGGTAGTGAGACACTTGTGTAACACTTGGACTGAAGAGACCAGCCAGTGGCTTCTTCAGTCCAATGCAGAGAAACGGTGGAAGATGAGGAGGAGTTTGAGGTAATCAGTCCCTCAGCCTGGAGTCGATGTGTTACACAAGTGTCTCATTTACCATCGTAATATTTTGTGTTGAGACTCTCACTCTCAAGGTGATGTTTTGTGTTGAGACTCTCACTCTCAAGGTGATGTTTTGTGTTGAGACTCTCACTCTCAATTTGATGTTTTGTGTTGAGACTCTCACTCTCAAGGTGATGTTTTGTGTTGAGACTCTCACTCTCAAGGTGATGTTTTGTGTTGAGACTCTCACTCTCAAGGTGATGTTTTTGTTGAGACTCTCACTCTCAAGGTGATGTTTTGTGTTGAGACTCTCACTCTCAAGGTGATGTTTTGTGTTGAGACTCTCACTCTCAAGGTGATGTTTTGTGTTGAGACTCTCACTCTCAAGGTGATGTTTTGTGTTGAGACTCTCACTCTCAAGGTGATGTTTTGTGTTGAGACTCTCACTCTCAAGGTGATGTTTTGTGTTGAGACTCTCACTCTCAAGGTGATGTTTTGTGTTGAGACTCTCACTCTCAATGTGATGTTTTGTGTTGAGACTCTCACTCTCAAGGTGATGTTTTGTGTTGAGACTCTCACTCTCAAGGTGATGTTTTGTGTTGAGACTCTCACTCTCAAGGTGATGTTTTGTGTTGAGACTCTCACTCTCAAGGTGATGTTTTGTGTTGAGACTCTCACTCTCAATGTGATGTTTTGTGTTGAGACTCTCACTCTCAAGGTGATGTTTTGTGTTGAGACTCTCACTCTCAAGGTGATGTTTTGTGTTGAGACTCTCACTCTCAAGGTGATGTTTTGTGTTGAGACTCTCACTCTCAAGGTGATGTTTTGTGTTGAGACTCTCACTCTCAAGGTGATGTTTTGTGTTGAGACTCTCACTCTCAAGGTGATGCTTTGTGTTGAGACTCTCACTCTCAAGGTGATGTTTTGTGTTGAGACTCTCACTCTCAATGTGATGTTTTGTGTTGAGACTCTCACTCTCAAGGTGATGTTTTGTGTTGAGACTCAGCTGGAATTACTGAGTCCCAAGTGTGTTACAGCATTCCACTGACTGCCTGCTGTAGTTACCTCTTGTAGCTACAGTCTATAGTGTGTGACAGCCTTTCTGTAAGTGCCTGTTGTAGCTACAGGAACAGTGCTAAGACTATGGTAAGTCCAGCCTTTGTAGCACTTACTGTGTGTGTGTACTCACCTAGTTGTGGTTGCAGGGGTCGATTCATAGCTCCTGGCCCCGCCTCTTCACTGATTGCTACTAGGTCATCTCTCTCCCTGCTCCATGAGCTTTATCAAACCTCGTCTTAAAACTATGTATGGTTCCTGCCTCCACTACGTCACTTTCTAGGCTATTCCACTTCCTGACAACTCTATGACTGAAGAAATACTTCCTAACATCCCTTTGACTCATAGGAGTCTTCAACTTCCATTTGTGACCCCTTGTTTCTGTGTCCCCTCTCTGGAAAATCCTGTCTCTGTCCACCTTATCTATTCCTCGCAGTATTTTATATGTCGTTATCATGTCTCCCCTAACCCTCCTGTTCTCTAGTGTCGTCAGGCCGATTTCCCTTAACCTTTCTTCGTAGGACAATCCCCTTAGCTCTGGGACTAGTCTTGTTGCAAACCTTTGCACTTTCTCTAATTTCTTGACGTGCTTGACCAGGTGTGTGTTCCAAACTGGCGCTGCATACTCCAGTATGGGCCTGACGTATATGGTGTACAGAGTCTTGAACGATTCCATAGTGAGGTATTGGAACACTATTCTTAGGTTTGCCAGACGCCCGTATGCTGCAGCAGTTATCTGATTGATGTGTGCCTCAGGAGATGTGCTCGGTATTATACTCACCCTAAGATATTTTTCCTTGAGTGAGGTTTGCAGTCTTTGGCCACCTAGACTATACTCTGTCTGCGGTTTTCTTTGCCCTTCCCCGATCTTCATGACTTTGCATTTGGCAGGGATAAATTCAAGGAGCCAGTTACTGGACGAGGCTTGTAGCCTGTCCAGGTCTCTTTGTAGTCCTGCCTGATACTCGACTGATTTAATTCTTCTCATTAACTTCACATCATCTGCAAACAGGGACACTTCTGAGTCTATCCCTTCCGTTATGTCATTCACATATACCAAAAACAGCACAGGTCCTAGGACTGACCCCTGTGGAACCCCACTCGTCATAGGTGCCCATTCTGACACCTCGTCACGTACCATGACTCGTTGTTGCCTCCCTGTCAGATATTCTCTGATCCATTGCAATGCCTTTCCTGTTACGTGTGCCTGATCCTCTAGCTTTTGCATTAGCATTAATCTCTTGTGAGGAACTGTGTCGAACGCCTTCTTGCAGTCCAAGAAAATGCAGTCTATCCACCCCTCTCTCTCGTGTCTTACTTCTGTTACCTTGTCATAAAACTCCAGTAGATTTGTGACACAGGATTTTCCTTCCCTGAAACCGTGCTTGTTGTCGTTTATAAGCTTGTGTCTTTCTAGGTGCTCCACCACTCTCCTCCTGATGATCTTCTCCATGACTTTGCATACTATACACGTCAGAGACACAGGTCTGTAGTTTAATGCCTTGTGTCTGTCTCCTTTCTTAAAAATTGGAACTACATTTGCCATCTTCCACACCTCAGGTAGTTGCCCAGTTTCAATGGATGTGTTGAAGATTTTTGTTAGTGGCACACACAACATCTCTGCTCCACGGAGAGATGTTGCCATCTTCCACACCTCAGGTAGTTGCCCAGTTTCAATGGATGTGTTGAAGATTTTTGTTAGTGGCACACACAACATCTCTGCTCCACGGAGAGATGTTGTCAGGTCCCACCACTTTTGAGGTATCGAGTTCACATAGCAGCTTCTTCACCTCCTCCTCGGTTGTGTGTGTACTCACCTAGTTGTATGTGTGTGTGTGTGTGTGTGTGTGTGTGTGTGTGTTGTACTCACCAATTTGTGATTGCAGGGGTCGATTCATAGCTCCTGGCCCCGCCTCTTCACTGATCGCTACTAGGTCCTCTCTCTTCCATGAGCTTTATCAAACCTCGCCTAAATCAATGCATGGTTCCTGTCTCCACTACATCACTTGCCAGACTATTCCACTTCCTGACAACTCTGTGACTGAAGAAACACTTCCTAACATCCCTTTGACTCCTCTGAGTCTTCAATGAGTCTGCAACGTTGCTTAATTTAGCTGATCGGACGAGAAGCGGTGCTTCAACGTGGTATGGCCGTTGTGCGTGTGTGTGTACTCACCTAGTTGTGGTTGCAGGGGTTGAGTCATAGCTCCTGGCCCCGCCTCTTCACTGGCCGCTACTGGGTCACTCTCCCTGCGCCATGAGCTTTATCATACCTCTTCTTAAAGCTATGAATGGATCCTGCCTCCACTACATCTCTTCCCAAACTATTCCACTTCCCGACCACTCTGTGACTGAAGAAATACTTCCTAACATCCCTGTGATTCATCTGAGTCTTCAACTTCCAACTGTGTCCCCTTGTTGTTATGTCCCATCTCTGGAACATTCTGTCTCTGTCCACCTTGTCAATTCCTCTCAGTATTTTATATGTCGTTATCATGTCCCCCCTATCTCTCCTGTCCTCCAGTGTCATCAGGTCGATTTCCCTTAACCTCTCCTCGTAGGACATACCCCTTAGCTCCGGGACTAGTTTTGTTGCAAACTTTTAATTAAGTAATTTATCTGCTGAATTGCAGGAAATTATTTCTGAGGATGGCTATGAGCCACACCAAGTATTTAATGCTGACGAGACAATTGTTTTTTGGAAGAAAATGCCAACAAGAACTTATATCAGTCAGCAAGAGAAAAGTGCACCAGGCTTCACCTTGTGTGTGTGTGTCTGGTAGATCATCAGCAGGCAGCCTGGGCTGCAGCGTGCGTGTGTCTGGTAGATCATCAGCAGGCAGCCTGGGTTACAGCGTGCGTGTGTCTGGTAGATCATCAGCAGGCAGCCTGGGCTGCAGCGTGCGTGTGTCTGGTAGATCATCAGCAGGCAGCCTGGGTTACAGCGTGCGTGTGTCTGGTAGATCATCAGCAGGCAGCCTGGGCTGCAGCGTGCGTGTCTGGTAGATCATCAGCAGGCAGCCTGGGTTACAGCGTGCGTGTGTCTGGTAGATCATCAGCAGGCAGCCTGGGCTGCAGCGTGCGTGTGTCTGGTAGATCATCAGCAGGCAGCCTGGGTTACAGCGTGCGTGTGTCTGGTAGATCATCAGCAGGCAGCCTGGGCTGCAGCGTGCGTGTGTCTGGTAGATCATCAGCAGGCAGCCTGGGCTGCAGCGTGCGTGTGTCTGGTAGATCATCAGCAGGCAGCCTGGGTTACAGCGTGCGTGTGTCTGGTAGATCATCAGCAGGCAGCCTGGGCTGCAGCGTGCGTGTATCTGGTAGATCATCAGCAGGCAGCCTGGGCTGCAGCGTGCGTGTCTGGTAGATCATCAGCAGGCAGCCTTAATTGTGTTTATCTGCGATGCAGGTGTTCTGGTAGATCATCAGCAGGCAGCCTGGGTTACAGCGTGCGGTGTCTGGTAGATCATCAGCAGGCAGCCTGGGCTCAGGTGCGTGTGTCTGGTAGATCATCAGCAGGCAGCCTGGGTTACAGCGTGCGTGTGTCTGGTAGATCATCAGCAGGCAGCCTGGGCTGCAGCGTGCGTGTGTCTGGTAGATCATCAGCAGGCAGCCTGGGCTGCAGCGTGCGTGTGTCTGGTAGATCATCAGCAGGCAGCCTGGGCTGCAGCGTGCGTGTGTCTGGTAGATCATCAGCAGGCAGCCTGGGCTGCAGCGTGCGTGTGTCTGGTAGATCATCAGCAGGCAGCCTGGCTGCAGCGTGCGTGTGTCTGGTAGATCATCGCAGGCACCTGGGCTGCAGCGTGCGTGTGTCTGGTAGATCATCAGCAAGGTCAGCTCTTTCTGGTGTTCAGAGGTCACCTCTCGTTCGGACACTACCATCTCAACCTTCTCCAATGTTTTCAGGGTTTAGAATTAGCATGTAACATTACATAGAAGCAGACTTAGTGGCGGTGAAGATGATGGATTGAAGTCTCCTCCACTCCTTGAGTGTTTCAAGGCCTCCTTTCCTTGGTTGTTCCAAGGTCACTCCTTTCCTTGATTGTTCCAAGGTCACTCCTTTCCTTGGTTGTTCCAAGGTCACTCCTTTCCTTGGTTGTTCCAAGGTCACTTCTCCATTCCTTGATTGTTCCAACGTGTAAGTAATGTAGCTAAAAGGTCAGATAACATCATGTCAGGTAATGTGAACATCCCCATGATCTGCCCCAGTGCTGGAGGTAATGATGTTGGGATACGAAAGAATGAAGAGTTACTGGCCAATTACAAAGCAGATGTTGATCTAATAAGGTCAAAGGAAGGAATCCCGATCACGAGTAGTATTTTGCCTAGCAGGAGAGTGGGCAGTGAGTGGGCAGTGAGTGGGCAGTGAGTGGATGTATAGGACAACTGGCGTAAATTGGTGTCTAGGTGAGTACTGCAAGGAACTAGGAATTCCATTCACTGACAACTGGGATAACTTCTCTGGTAAACATGGTATATATACAACAGATGGAGTGCATTTCTCTGGTGCACTGGTGACAGCACTCACCAACTCAGTTGAAGGAGTCACTGATAAACTGTCTAAGAATTTACACTGATAGAAGACAAAGGTGAGCGTGTGTCTGGGGGGAACAAAGGGGTTGCAGAGCTAGGAACAGAGAGAGCAAAAACTGCCACCGTATGTTAGGTAAACGTTCAGAAAACAGGACAGCTCATAATATTGTTCCTGATAAAAACAAAAACAAATTGGTCTACAAAGAACAATCAGATGCAAGTCTGACTGGGACTTTACACCTTCAGTCAAGGCTGAAGGACTGAACACATTCCTTCAGTGCTAAGGGACTACTGCTGCTACTGCTACTATACTATTAATAATAATAAGAAGATGAAGAAGAAGGAATAATAATAATACGTAACGCAAGACAGGAACGTTAGCTGCAGTCTACTCCTGATTATTGAGTTCACAAAACGTTCGGAACATCTCAAACAACGCAACACATTCCCAGTGGATATGGATCTATCATTACGGCAAATTAGAGGCCATACGATTTTGTACAATTCTATTTAATTTGGAGACTAATACCAGTGGTTAAGAGAGGTGACAAATGCCCTGGGTCCCACGGGGCCATGATGTATCACACACAAGCCTCTCATTACTTGCTCCTCAGACACTGTCAAATTGTGCTGTCTTATGACGGATTGGCACTCGGTAAATTTGGGGCCTGGACTCTTGACCTGAATCATTAACGAGGTTCACAGAGTTCCTTCAAGAGACACGCATCAACGAGGTCACAGAGTTCCTTGAAGAGATACGCATCAACGAGGGTCACATAGTTCCTTCAAGAGATACGCTGGGTCTCACTGGTGTAGAGCAGAAGACACGGAAGAACAGGAGAGTAAATGGGAGAAACATATATCACAGGACTTGAAAGTCCACATCAAGACTGGGAAGAACTATCTACCTGTCTAGATTAAGGACTATCGTATTTCATCTACGGGGATACAAGTCAAGGATAGAAGAACTGAACGCTCTCTCCCCACCCTGCACTCCAGCTAAGGCGGGCATGAAAACAGGAAGGAAAAAGAAAAAGTACTATACCACATTTGAAAAATATGACATGGAACTTACAAGTGAGATGGAGACATGGGGTGTAACAATGAGAGAGAGAGAGAGAGAGAGAGAGAGAGAGAGAGAGAGAGAGAGAGAGAGAGAGAGAGAGAGAGAGAATGGGAATGGGTAAGGGACCCTCATTATGGAAGAAGATAAGTTTAGTTATAAGGAGAAGGAGCCAGACGCTACCCAGCAAGTAAAGTTTAATGTTACTTATATCTTACAATAACGGACTCTAGTTACATTCATTGTTAGATCAGATCCAGGAAGGAAGATGCTTGGCAACACAGTTGTTGATGATTGAAGCCGAGTGCCAAGTGACTTTACTTCAGTAATTAAAAAAAATCATGAGACAAATATACGAGTCCGAGCATTTTAGGGGTGAGAACCTGCCTACCATGGGCCAGTAGGCCTACTGCAATGTGTAGACTGACAAAGAAAATTTGTTATCACAAGCTACTGTGCGTTTGATTTGGTTTCTGAATAAAGATCGAAGTGCATGGTAGTAGTGTCTTTATGTGGGGTTATCACCAGTGTCTTTATGTGGGGTTATCACCAGTGTGTGGTAGTAGTGTCTTTATGTGGGGTTATCACCAGTGTGTGGTAGTAGTGTCTTTATGTGGGGTTATCACCAGTGTGTGGTAGTAGTGTCTTTATGTGGGGTTATCACCAGTGTGTGGTAGTAGTGTCTTTATGTGGGGTTATCACAAGTGTGTGGTAGTAGTGTCTTTATGTGGGGTTATCACCAGTGTATGGTAGTAGTGTCTTTTGTGGGGTTATCACCAGTGTGTGGTAGTAGTGTCTTTATGTGGGGTTATCACAAGTGTGTGGTAGTAGTGTCTTTATGTGGGGTTATCACCAGTGTGTGGTAGTAGTGTCTTTATGTGGGGTTATCACAGTGTGTGGTAGTAGTGTCTTTATGTGGGGTTATCACCAGTGTGTGGTAGTAGTGTCTTTATGTGGGGTTATCACCAGTGTGTGGTAGTAGTGTCTTTATGTGGGGTTATCACCAGTGTGTGGTAGTAGTGTCTTTATGTGGGGTTATCACCAGTGTGTGGTAGTAGTGTCTTTATGTGGGGTTATCACCAGTGTGTGGTAGTAGTGTCTTTATGTGGGGTTATCACCAGTGTGTGGTAGTAGTGTCTTTATGTGGGGTTATCACCAGTGTGTGGTAGTAGTGTCTTTATGTGGGGTTATCACCAGTGTGTGGTAGTAGTGTCTTTATGTGGGGTTATTACCAGTGTGTGGTAGTAGTGTTTTTATGTGGGGTTATCACCAGTGTGTGGTAGTAGTGTCTTTATGTGGGGTTATCACCAGTGTGTGGTAGTAGTGTCTTTATGTGGGGTTATCACCAGTGTGTGGTAGTAGTGTCTTTATGTGGGGTTATACCAGTGTGTGGTAGTAGTGTTTTTATGTGGGGTTATCACAAGTGTGATGGATAGTGTCTTTATGTGGGGTTATCACTCAGCCGTGTGTGTAGTTTGTCTTTTGTGGGGTTATCACCAGTGTGTGGTAGTAGTGTCTTTATGTGGGGTTATCACCAGTGTATGGTAGTAGTGTCTTCATGTGGGGTTATCATGGAAGCAGCTACTCACACATAAGCGGAAGTCCTCGGTCAGATGAGCAAAAGCTCCAGCTGTGGGTCATCATACGACTAAGACCCGCGTCAGGAAACACTTGTCCTGTTTCCTGACAAACATTATACCTGTCTACACACACACACACACACACACACAGCATCTGAAGCTGGCACATCCTCATCGAACAAGGAACCCAATGGGAAGGAAGGAGACATGAACTACGCTAAGGCCCTATCAGTCCAAGATGGGCCAAGGAATGAAGGGGAAGAGCCGTGAGCAGGGGTGGTGGTAAGAGAGGCACGACCAGGATGCCAAGAGCTACAGGAAAACATTGGGGAGAGATGGAGGGAAAGGAAATGGGAGGCGGAGAGGGAGAAGTCAGTGTTTATTCATGGGCTCCAGGAGAGCGAATTAAGGACACACAATGAAAGACGGCAGGAGGAAAGACAGGAGATTGAGAACGTCATTAGAGAAATAGGCGAAGAGGACATGTCTGAGATAGTAAATTTTCAGAGAATAGGGGGGTACGTGAAGGGGAGAAAACGGCCAGTCAAGCTGATCTTCAAGACAGAAACAGTGCGAAACATGATCCTGCAAGAGAAACCACGGCTGAAGGAATCGTCAGCATACAGAAGGGTGTTCCTAGACGGGAAAAGAACAAAAACAGAAAGACAGCAGCTGAGGGAGTGGAGGCAAAAGCGAAAGGAGCTGGGAAGAGAGAGACAGACAGATTCAGCAGAAACCAACCAGAACAGGGAAGAGCAACAGGAGCGAGCACACACAAACCCATCCCCAGAACCCCAAAACCAAACACGCTCTCCCAACACAGACCACAATCCACACTTACACCCCCCACCCCTCACTATGCAGTAGAATCCCCAGCACACCGCCAGGGCCCCACCCCCACAGACCCCCGAAACACAGTGTTGGAGAGGAAACTGAATGTATGGTACACGAACGCAGATGGAATAACGAATAAGTGGGAGGAGTGGCATGAGAAGAATCAATGAGGCATCACCAGACATCATAGCCCTCACTGAAACAAAGCTCACAGGGATGATAACAAATGCCATCTTTCCAACGGGATACCAGATCCTGAGGAAAGACAGAGGGAACAGAAAGGGTGGAGGAGTGGCACTGCTGATCAAAAACAGATGGGATTTTGATGAGCTGGAGAGAGGGACAGAGGAGAAGCAGGAGATTGTATAATAGGAACACTTCAGTCCGGAGGTCCAAAGGTGATAATTGCAGTGATGTATAACCCACCACAGAACAGCAGGAGACCAAGGCAAGAGTATGATGAGAGTAATAGAGCGATGGTTGACACACTGGCAGAATTGGCCAGAAGGGCTCATGCGAGCAGGGCGAAGCTACTGATCATGGGTGACTTCAACCATAAGGAAATCGATTGGGAGAACTTAGAACCACATGGGGGCCAAGAAACATGGAGGGCTAAAATGATGGAGGTGGTACTGGAAAATCTCATGTACCAACATGTAAGGGACAATACCAGAGAGAGAGGAGAGGACGAACCAGCGAGACTGGACCTAGTATTCACCCTGAGTAGCGCAGACATTGAGGACATCACACATGAAAGCCACCTTGGGGCCAGTGATCATATGGTTCTAAGCTTCGACTACATAGTAGAGTTACAAGTGGAGGGGAAGCAGGAAGGGCTGCACAAATGAAGCCAAACTACAAGAAAGGTGACTACGTGGGCATGAAGAACTTCCTGCACGGAGTTCAGTGGGACAGAGAGCTGGCAGGGAAGACGGTAAACGAGATGATGGAATATATGACAACAGTTTGCACGGAAGCTGAGGGAGGTTTATACCCAAGGGTAACAGGAAAAGCGAAAAAGCCAGGATGAGCCCATGGTTCACCCAAAGATGTAGGGAAGCCAAAACCAAGTGTGCCAGGGAATGGAAGAAGTATAGAAGGCAAAGGACCCAGGAGAATAAGGAGAGCAGTCGTAGAGCCAGAAATGAATATGCACAGGTAAGAAGGGAAGCCCAAAGACAATACGAAAATGACATAGCAGCGAAAGCAAAATCTGACCCAAAGCTGTTGTACAGCCACATCAGGAGGAGAACAACAGTCAAGGACCAGGTGATCAGGCTGAGGAAGGAAGGAGGGAGGTCACAAGAAATGACCACGAAGTGTGTGAGGAGCTCAACATGAGATTCAAAGAGGTGTTCACAGAGGAAATAGAAGGGCCTCCAGAAAGGAGGAGGTAGGGTACACCATCAGGTGCTGGACACGATACACACAACTGAGGAGGAAATGAAGAGGCTACTAAGCGAATTAGATACCTCAAAGGCGATGGGGCCGGACAACATTTCTCCATGGGTCCTGAGAGAGGGAGCAGAGGAGCTATGTGTACCCCTAACAACAATCTTCAACACTTCTATCGAAACAGGGCAACTACCAGAGGTATGGAAGACAGCAAATGTAGTTCCAATTTTTAAAAAGGAGACAGAAACGTAGCACTAAACTACAGACCAGTGTCACTGACATGTATAGTATGCAAGGTCATGGAGAAGATTATCAGGAGAAGAGTGGTGGAGCACCTAGAAAGGAATGAGCTTATCAACGACGGCCAACACGGTTTCAGGGACGGGAAATCCGTGTCACAAACCTACTGGAGTTCTATGACAGGGTGACAGCAGTAAGACAAAGAGAGAGGGGTGGGTAGATTGCATATTCTTGGACTGTAAGAAGGCGTTTGACACAGTCCCACACAAGAGATTAGTGCAGAAGCTGGAGGACCAGGCAGGGATAACAGGAAGGCTACAATGGATCAGGGAATACCTGTCAGGAAGACAGCAGCGAGTCATGGTCCGTGGCGAGGTGTCAGAGTGGGCACCGGTGACGAGTGGGGTTCCACAGGGGTCAGTCCTAGGACCGGTGCTGTTTCTGGTGTTTGTGAACGACATGACGGAAGGAATAGACTCCGAAGTGTCCCTGTTTGCAGATGATGTGAAGTTGATGAGAAGAATTCAATCGGAAGAGGACCAGGCAGAACTACAAAGGGATCTGGACAGGCTGCAAGCCTGGTCCAGCAATTGGCTCCTGGAGTTCAACCCAACCAAGTGCAAAGTCATGAGGATTGGGGAAGGGCAAAGAAGACCGCAGACGGAGTACAGTCTAGGGGCCAGAGACTACAAACCTCAATCAAGAAAAAAGATCTTGGGGTGAGTATAACACCAGGCACATCTCCTGAAGCGCACATCAACCAAATAACTGCTGCAGCATACGGGCGCCTAGCAAACCTAAGAACAGCATTCCGACATCTTAATAAAGTATCGTTCAGGACCCTGTACACTGTGTACGTTAGGCCCATACTGGAGTATGCAGCACCAGTTTGGAACCCACATTTATCCAAGC
Organism: Cherax destructor; assembly: GCA_009830355.1. Taxonomy (NCBI): domain Eukaryota; kingdom Metazoa; phylum Arthropoda; class Malacostraca; order Decapoda; family Parastacidae; genus Cherax; species Cherax destructor. The sequence goes on from WNWK01005412.1 coordinate 117,560, forward strand.
ACGTAAAGAAGCTAGAGAAAGTGCAAAAGTTTGCAACAAGACTAGTCCCGGAGCTAAGGGCTATGTCCTACGAGGAGAGGTTAAGGGAAATCGACCTGACGACACTGGAGGACAGGAGAGATAGGGGGGACATGATAACGACATATAAAATACTGAGAGGAATTGACAAGGTTGACAGAGACAGAATGTTCCAAAGATGGGACACAGCAACAAGGGGACACAGTTGGAAGTTGAAGACTCAGACGAATCACAGGGATGTTAGGAAGTATTTCTTCAGTCACAGAGTAGTCGGGAAGTGGAATAGCTTGGGAAGCGATGTAGTGGAGGCAGGTTCCATACACAGCTTTAAGAAGAGGTATGATAAAGCTCATGGCACAGGAGAGTGACCCAGTAGCGGCCAGTGAAGAGGCGGGCCAGGAGCTATGTCTCGACCCTGCAACCACAACTAGGTGAGTACAACTAGGTGAGTACACACACACACACATACACACACACACACACACACACCACACACACACACATCCACACACACACACACACACACACACACACACACACAGTGCCAGGAAAATGATCCTGGTGAATGAACATATCGTGTGTATAGATGACACAACCTGAACAACGTGACAACAACACTGAACCACCACCCATTAATGAACACATCAGAACCTACCAGCCACTTGATGAGCCCAACCCCCCAACATGATAGAGCATCAACCCACCAGCCACATGATGAGAGCATCAGAACCCACCAGTCACTTGATGAGAGCATCAGAACCCACCAGCCACATGATGAGAGCATCAGAACCCACCAGCCACATGATGAGAGCATCAGAACCCACCAGCCACTTGATGAGCTCATCAAAACCCATCAGCCACTTGATGAACATATCACAACTTATCAGCCACTTGAGGAAATTAAACAACGCTAACTTAGTGATTAAGAAACCAGACACATTTAAACGGAAATGCCTAGAAGCAGCATTAATGTCCACTTCACGTGGAGTACACAGAACAAAAGCAACCTCATGAAACATTAGCACGAACCTTGAAACAACAGACTTTACCCTCACCTGATGACAAGAAGTCAGTTCTGTTACTATCACTTCTACTACTTCTACTACTACCTCCACTTCTACTACTACCTCCACTACTATCACTTCTACTACTACCTCCACTACTATTACTTCTACTACTACCTCCACCACTATCACTTCTACTACTACCTCCACTACTATCACTTCTACTACTACTACCACTTCTACTACTATCTCCTCTACTACTACCTTCACTACTATAACTATTACCTCCACTACTATTACTACTACTACCACTTATACTACCTCCTCCACTACTACTACTACCACCACTACCTTTTCTACTATTATCTCCACTATCACGTCTACTACCTCCACTGCAACTACCACTTCTACTACTGCCTCTACTACTACTATTACCACTACTACTACCACCTCCAATACTCCAACAACTTGACAAGACACATACTCAACACTTGGATATCTTCAGTGGTTAAACATTTCGTCTACACAGCAGACTTCTTCAGTGAAATACAAGCTACTACACCTACGCCTTCTGTCTTGAATTCTCCGGTACTGACTGAAGAAGCTGTGAGGGGAGGATACCCTCCAACAATGATACACAAGAATTGTACTTGTGTCTTAATCAATAAAAGATTACTACGTCTTTCTAAGCTTCCCCACCTCCCTACACTTCCCCGCCTCCCTACACTTCCCCCACCTCCCTACACTTCCCCACCTCCCTGCATACACCCTTCGTATCAAAGTATTATTTGCATTGTCTTGATAAAACTACACCAACCGCTGGCCATTTATTTAACTTAAACACAGCGGCCAGAGTGGTGCGGTTGCCACACAAAAACCAGCGGCTCTATAATGTGTATAATGTATATAATGTATATAATCCCTGGCTAAATTGAACACAAATACACATGACATAAATTCAAAAAACAAACAAAGAAAACAAAGAGGCACGTAATTGAGTTCACAACGACGATAATAGTGATGATGGTGTCCCTCTCACCATGATAATAGTGATGATGGTGTCCCTCTCACCATGATGATAATAGTGATGATGGTGTCCCTCTCACCATGATAATAGTGATGATGGTGTCCCTCTCACCATGATGATAATAGTGATGATGGTGTCCCTCTCACCATGATAATAGTGATGATGGTGTCCCTCTCACCATGATGATAATAGTGATGATGGTGTCCCTCTTACCATGATGATAATAGTGATGATGGTGTCCCTCTCACCATGATAATAGTGATGATGGTGTCCCTCTCACCATGATAATAGTGATGATGGTGTCCCTCTCACCATGATGATAATAGTGATGATGGTGTCCCTCTTACCATGATGATAATAGTGATGATGGTGTCCCTCTCACCATGATGATAATAGTGATGATGGTGTCCCTCTCACCATGATGATAATAGTGATGATGGTGTCCCTCTCACCATGATGATAATAGTGATGATGGTGACCCTCTCACCATGATGATAATAGTGATGATGATGTCCCTTTCACCATAATGATAATAGTAATGATGCTGTTCTTCTCACCATGATGATAATAGTGATGGTGTCCCTCTCACCATGATGATAATAGTGATGATGGTGTCCCTCTCACCATGATGATAATAGTGATGATGCTGTTCCCCTCACCATGATGATAATAGTGATGGTGTCCCTCTCACCATGATGATAATAGTGATGGTGTCCCTCTCACCATGATGATAATAGTGATGATGGTGTCCCTCTCACCATGATGATAATAGTGATGATGATGTCCCTCTCACTATGATGATAATAGGCACGACACCTGGTTGAGACAGGCAAGGCAGGGCAGGCCACGAACCCTGGTTGAGACAGGCATGGTAGGGCAGGGCACGACGCCTGGTTGACACAGGCAGGGTAAGGCAGGGCACGACACCTGGTTGACACAGGCAGGGTAAGGCAGGGCACGACACATGGTTGACACAAGCAGGGTAGGGCAGGGCACGACACATGGTTGACACAGGCAGGGTAGGGCAGGGCAGGGCAGAGACGCCGAGTTTACACAGGCAGGGTAGAGCAAGGCAGGGCACGACGCCTGGTTGACACAGGCAGTTTAGGGTAGGGCAGGGCACGACGCCTGGTTGACACTGGCAGGGCAGGGCAGGCAGGGCAGGGCAGGGCACGACACATGGTACTCAGCTTGGGTCTCAAGCCGTATAATTCACCGTCGACCAATAACTAAGACAATCATAGCCATCTTAAAACACAGTAATTTTCCTGGTCATCAGCAGAGACATAAAAACTGTTTTAGGAGAGGGGAGCCTGTAACCCAGTGTGGGGGAGCCTGTAACCCAGTGTGGGGGAGCCTGTAACACAGTGTGAGGGAGCCTGTAACCCAGTGTGGGGGAGCCTGTAACCCAGTGTGGGGGAGCCTGTAATCCAGTGTGGGGAAGCCTGTAACCCAGTGTGGGGGAGCCTGTAACCAAGTGTGGGGGAGCCTGTAACCCAGTGTGGGGGAGCCTGTAACCCAGTGTGGGAGAGCCTGTAACCCAGTGTGGGGGAGCCTGTAACCCAGTGTGGGGGAGCCTGTAACCCAGTGTGGGAAGCCAGTAACCCAGTGTGGGGAGCCTGTAACCCAGTGTGGGAAGCCAGTAACCCAGTGTGGGAAGCCAGTAACCCAGTGTGGGGAGCCTGTAACCCAGTGGGGAGCCTGTAACCCAGTGTGGGGAGCCTGTAACCCAGTGTGGGGAGCCTGTAACCCAGTGTGGGGAGCCTGTAACCCAGTGTGGGAAGC